>LN483621.1:202150-223197 GCA_900002565.1 Culicoides sonorensis | reverse complement strand
TATAGTGCATTTTTTCTTACGAAATGCACTGAAAAATTGATGTGATTATAATTCAAGCGGCCTATTAGTAATTAGTAAATTTATAAAAATTGTCCATATTATTAATAAATATCAGAGCGGCCCACCAGACATTTTTCCCGATGCTGCACCCGATCCACTTCTACAAACGGCCTTTATTTTATATTTTAATTAGTAAATTTATAAAAATTTTGAAAATTGTCCATATTATTAATAAATATCAGAGCGGCCCACCAGACATTTTTCCCGATGCTGCACCCGATCCACTTCTACAAACGGCCTTTATTTTATATTTTAATTAGTAAATTTATAAAAATTTTGAAAATTGTCCATATTATTAATAAATATCAGAGCGGCCCACCAGACATTTTTCCCGATGCTGCACCCGATCCACTTCTACAAACGGCCTTTATTTTATATTTTAATTAGTAAATTTATAAAAATTTTGAAAATTGTCCATATTATTAATAAATATCAGAGCGGCCCACCAGACATTTTTCCCGATGCTGCACCCGATCCACTTCTACAAACGGCCTTTATTTTATATTTTAATTAGTAAATTTATAAAAATTTTGAAAATTGTCCATATTATTAATAAATATCAGAGCGGCCCACCAGACATTTTTCCCGATGCTGCACCCGATCCACTTCTACAAACGGCCTTTATTTTATATTTTAATTAGTAAATTTATAAAAATTTTGAAAATTGTCCATATTATTAATAAATATCAGAGCGGCCCCCCAGACATTTTTCCCGATGCTGCACCCGATCCACTTCTACAAACGGCCTTTATTTTATATTTTAATTAGTAAATTTATAAAAATTTTGAAAATTGTCCATATTATTAATAAATATCAGAGCGGCCCACCAGACATTTTTCCCGATGCTGCACCCGATCCACTTCTACAAACGGCCTTTATTTTATATTTTAATTAGTAAATTTATAAAAATTTTGAAAATTGTCCATATTATTAATAAATATCAGAGCGGCCCACCAGACATTTTTCCCGATGCTGCACCCGATCCACTTCTACAAACGGCCTTTATTTTATATTTTAATTAGTAAATTTATAAAAATTTTGAAAATTGTCCATATTATTAATAAATATCAGAGCGGCCCACCAGACATTTTTCCCGATGCTCCACCCGATCCACTTCTACAAACGGCCTTTATTTTATATTTTAATTAGTAAATTTATAAAAATTTTGAAAATTGTCCATATTATTAATAAATATCAGAGCGGCCCACCGGGCATTTGCCCGGATGCCCGGTGGCCCAGTCCGCTAATAGTATTAGCAATCACGAGTAGTAAGACACAGATATAAGGATATATAATACTTTTCATAGTACTATTACTATTCGAGAAAAAAGACAATATGCACATTAATTAGGATAATACAACACTAGTACATAAAGAAGAATGATTTATGTGGATAACAAAAAGCCCAACATATATAGTGACTGAGGTGATCTTGGAAATCTGGGTTTGATTCCTGGTTAGTACGCTGTCATAACATAACATAACATAATAGATATTATATTCATACCTAGAGGTCTACCTCTGAGTTTTTCTGCTTCATGATAATGTGCTTCTAGCCACATTGCTTGTAATTTTCCGTGTGAAGTTTTAGTAAACTTATTTCTCTCCAAAATATTGTATAATTCCCTGAAAGAAAAATATATTACTTCGTGATATAACATTTGCTAAATTTTGCACTATTCTATTAACGTACAAATATCTTTAAGTTTCCTGTTATCGAATATTTTATTTGGATTTCTAACCATAGATTAGATATGAACTAGCTCCACAGCGGACCCAACGGTTCTATTTTGTTCATACTACAGTAGCCACCCAACAAAAAGTATACTTGCTACACCGTATATTATCTATAACGTCGCCGTACAATGAGTACATTTCATACTTTTTAAAATGTATGTTTTCAATTTTTGTAAATGAAAATATCAGTAGTTTGTATTATTTAACCCTTTCGATCCTTTGTCCAATATATTGGACAAACTTTAAAGAATTTTTTAAAAATATTTCCTTGTTTTTTCCGATGCCAATATTTCACTTAACATATTGTCTCTTTTTAAAAAAAAAATTGGCCCCCGAAATAACGGTGCCTATCAGAATGTAAATAAGCAATCTTATCAGTCATGTCTGTCATTTCCGTAAAAATTGAAGTAACGTAAATTTATGGGTCAAAAAAATATTAAAAACCAATAATATTTAAGTGTGGATTTTTTTGGGCATTCATTTAACCTTAGATTTTAAGAGTCAATCAACAATTAAATGAAAATCATTCAGGAAAGAAAAATAAAAGTGAAAATATGTTTGTCCAATATATTGGACATCAGGACTCAAAGGACAAACAATTGCAACCTTTGAGACCTGATGTACAATATATTGGACATTCTGTTTAAGAATGAAGGATCACTACAAAAAATCTGTTAAAAATAATTTAACACCTTCTAACCCATATAAGTAAGAATTTATATTCAAAAAAAATCCAGGTCTTTTGGTTTAGGCTCAGGTCTGAAAGGGTTAAATTTTATATTTTTAATGAAAAAAAATAAGTAAAATATTAATATGCTCACTAATTTTTCATTAAATCTGTACATATATGTGAATAGATAATGGAAAAAACAGTATGTTTTTAAATTTATACAATACTTATTTGAGAAAATATAATGCACAAAAGATTCAATATCGGTGTAGACTTTACTTAGGGTTTCGAAGCAATTGTCCAAGAGTTAGATCATTGAATTTTTACTTAATATTTAAACATTCATATTTAGCTAAGAATGTTTTAAAAATCATTGTATTTACTAATTTTGATCTTGTTCTTTCAAATTCTGCAATTGATAGACGAAAAAAATAAGCAGAACTTGATAAAATATTGGATTTAAAAATTCATGTGATTTAATAGTTATTGGACAATTAATCTATTGACTAGGAATCCTCGGACCCTCCCGATGTCAAAAACTTTTAATTTTGACTGTTTTTCAACTCTTTTTTTCACAAAAAGCTCTCTCAGCGTCCTGTGGAGGTTCCAATCGAAAACCCCAGATGCGAGACGCTGAATTTTTTGATTCTCTATCGGTATGTATACTTATAAACGACTTTTCCTTTGGAAAAATGTTCACAAAAGTCTTAAAACCGATCTTAATTTCACAAAAGCCCTCTCAGCGTCCTTTGAAGGGTCCGATCGAAAAACTCAGATATAAGACGCTATTTTTTTGATCCTTTATCAATTTGTCTACTCATCAACAACTTGTCTTTTTAAAAGCTTTTCACCAAAGTCTAAAAACCGACTTAATTTTTTAAAAAGCCCTTTTAGCGTCCTTTGGAGGGTCAAATTCAAAATCCCAGATACAAGATGTTGTAGTTTTTAATTCTATCGATCTGTATACTTATTAGGCAAGCATATTTAGTTGTAAAACTTAATAGATGAAAGATGCTCAAGAAAAAAACAAGAAAGTTTTTTTCCTTATTAGTAAGAAAAAATGCACTACTACAGACGGTTTGTCCGCCGTCACTTCGTTTGTCCGTTTCGGCCATAAGATAAGGATTAGTCGAAATTCATTAGTTTTTGATTGAGCTCAGGGTTCAGGTTCCAGTCAAAAGCCCAAAATGTCAGATTTTTTCAATTATTATTTCTTGAATGGCGATTTTTTATTAAATGGCGGTCAATTTCAAGATGGCCGTTGTTTTCAAAATGGTGGTTTTTTCCAAAAATTTTAATATTGTGGTTTTTTCCATCGTTTTTTCCTAATTTTTTTTGAAAAAAGCCGTTTTTTTGAAAATTTTTGAAACTTTCACCTATTTCTTGATTTATAATTATAAAAATAAAAACTTAATTTTCAATGAAACGAGTTCCATCAAAATGCACTTTTCTAAACCCAGTGGTTAGAATTCCCCATTTTTTTTATTTTCATATAGCAGGATGATTTATAGACTGTATGTGCCTCTGATGTAAATTAAACAAATAAATTTTTGAAATAATTCATTCAAAAAATTCATTCAATCATTCGAAATTAAAAAAAAAAATCACTATTAATCATTCAACCATAATGAAGTTGTTGTTCAACCCTGTAAATTGATGTCAAATAAACGTCAAAACTTTTTCTATATTTGATAAATCTGTACTAACTTTTATATGGTGAACATAAGTAGAATTCAAATATGACCGCTTTTGTGAGGCTTTTTTCTCATATTTCTGTATGTCCTAAATCAAAATGATGTATGGAGCAAATATATATAAGAAATAGAGATTTCATTTTATAAAAAAAATTGGCGATGGAGAAGATAGGGTTAACCCATTAATTCCCGATGAAAAACTAATTTTCCCGATTTTTTCTACATTTTCCACAAAAGTGGGCGTTTACGTGGTCTAATTTTTTCTTTTTAAATGTTATATTTAGCGCATTAAAAGCGGATGATGGGTTAATATGTAATGCTTGATTTTGAGCTTTAAGAATCTTAATCAACACCTCAAAATTATAAATTAAAACTCAGTCCAAAATCTAATGAAATTCCGTTTTCTTCTGAAGTTTATCAACTTCAAATCATACAAGTTCTGGAAAAGTGAACTTAAAAACTAAAAAATGGGAAATTCTAACCACTGGGCGGTTTAGAAAAGTGCATTTCTATGGGACTCGTTTGATTGAATATAATTAATTTTGAAATAAACCGATATTTTGAAAATAACCGTCAATTTGAAAATAACGATCAATTTGAAAATAACGGTCATTTTGAAAATTTTGCGCCATTTTGAAAAACTTTCGCTATTTTGAAAATTTAAAAAAAAATATTTGAAAAAATCGGACATTTTGGGCTTTTGACCATTTTCAGGCTCTAGAGCCTATTTCTTGAGCCCAACTTCTGAGCCCAATTCCTGAGCCTAATCTCTGAGTCATTAAGTTAAAATTCATTGTAGTAAACTTCTCCATTCAAAAAACCAATTATCAATTATTTTAAATTTTTAACCGTTTTAACGGTTTTTCAGGCTTTGAAGGCTCTGGAGCCCAATCTCAGAACTAATGATTTTAAAATCATCCTTAAGACCTCCTCTGTCTAATAAAAAAAACCCGACCTCGCTCCGATGGACCATTCCGGAGTTATGCGTGGATCGGACAGACTTTCGGACAAACGGACAAACAGACTAACAGACTTACGGAGTGACGGCGGACAAACCGTCTGTAATAGTGCATTTTTTCTTACGAAATGCACTAAAAAAGTGAAAAAAATACAATCTGGATCTTGCTCATTCCTGTTCCCGATTTCTCTTTTTTTTCTGTTCTATTCTCGGGAAACTCTAGTCAAGTTATAATTTTGAGCCATAATCTGAAAAAATAATTTAATTAAGCAAAGTCGAAATAACCTGCAATCGACCGATGGAATTGCCAAAAAAATTGATGTTAAAATCCCTTTTGACTTTTTCATATACAAACGTGGTCTTCGTTTATTAAGTTATCAGCAACTTAGATACACAGAAATATATTTATGAAACACTTGTAAGGCTTTGATTTGTATGAAAATATGAAATTTCTGCGTCTTAGATTCTCATTCACTGTTTTGTCAAAAAAGTGGTCAGAATTGTTGTAAAAATGGTCAAAACCCTCATCCTTAGCCCTTTAAGTTGTTTTTGGCATAAACTTGTACCACCAGGAAAGAAAAACTCATTTATTTCCTTGATTTTATAATTTTTCGGTTTTCCAGGTTCCCGGGATATGCCTGATTTCCGTTTTTAAAATTCCCGGGAAAAAGGCTATCTCTAATAATCACATGAAAAAAAATCATAAATCAATTATCTGACATGACTTGCTTATGACAACGGGTCTGGCTGTTGGACATACACTCTTTTTACAGCCTTTTACAGACTTAAAAGTCCCTATGGACTTGACTAAGTGGTGGTATTTTTTTTATTAAAAAACTGACCAGGTATTATTTTTTTTGTTCAAATGTTCTCATTTTAACATTTTGAAACTATATATTAAGAATTACGCGTGTACGATAATCGTTCAAAGAATTATCCCCTGAATTTATATAAAAACAGGGACTTAAAAGTCCCTGTACAGGATGAAGGTTAAAATACCAAAAGTGCAAAATAATCATATAATTGTTTTTATGTAAATAAATAATTTATTTTTAAAGTAACGTTCGTGGTTTTAGGGTGAAAAGTCACCCAAGCTGTATGTTTATTTAATTTGCATTTACTCTGAGCTTCAAAACTTCTTTTTTTATTATTCTAATTTCATATTTAAAAAGTTTTAGTTAAATTACAAGTTTTCTATAGTATTCTTTCCTTTTTTGGAACCTTTGTAGCGTCCAAACGGGTCATTTGAGACCCATATGATATTTCAGACATATGTTGTTATTCAATGTGGTAGTGTTTATGGATCAAAAAAATACAGGGAATCTGTAAAAAGAAATAGGGTGACCTGGTGGGATTTTCCAAAATTTCCGGAAAATGGAAAATTTTTATGCCAAAATTGTCTTTTCATAATTCTGAACACCCAATATCTAAATTCTCTTTTCATCTGAAGTTTATCAACTTCAAAAATTAAAAGTGAACTCTAAAACGTAAATCAAGTGAAAAAAATTACATCTGAAACTAGTACAATTTTGGTTCTAATTAATAACAAAATTTTCAAAAATCTTAATTCAAATGAAAAACGAACTACACTGTTATTATTTTGAACAGTGCTGTATATTTTATGGACAAATTAAACAAAAAGTCCAACTTTGGTGAAAAAATTGTTAAATACTTGTAATTTTTTTTAATGAATGAGCAAATTTAATTTAATTAAATCCGCTTGAAGGTATTTCATTAAGCTAATGAATAATCTGAACTATGAAGAGTCTTATTTACATCTAATAATTTTTCCACAGTACCTTTATCATGGCAAAATTGGTAGTACCTTAATGACATTTATAATCCATATAAATACACCCCATCCTCATTTTTTTATGTTCATGTAACGGTTAACACCAATTAGAATTGTAAAACCTTAACAGGTTTCATATGTGTGTGTGTGGAAAAAATTGTTTATTTCATGTTCGTCTTAGGTGTTTTTGGTGTCTAAACTAAGTTGAAATTATTTCAATAAAATAATGTTTTTTTGAAGCTGAATGGCGATATTCTATTAAGTTGGTAGAAATAAAATAAAGTTTCAGAATAAAGTATAGTTGAAATGTTATATAAAATTGAAATGAATTTTTGATAACATTTGTTTCTTGGATAAGGTTTCTAAAAACATTATATTATTTAATTTCTTGCAGTAAAAATACCTAAAATTGCCAGTGTGATATGCAACAATTGCTCTTGCTCTAAGAACAGCTTCCAATTTATCCAGTTCTCCAAAATTTGGGTGAGCTACTGGTAAGCTCCAAAGAAACCTTGCCAATCTTTCTATATCACCAGAATCTTCCAAAGTTTCACAAACAGTTGATACTTGTGACGCGGTGAAATTCAAAGTAGGTAAAGCTAGTATAGGGCTAGGAGCCAACACAGAATGTGAAGTTAATTGAGGATATTGATCTATAGACTCAGATGGGAGAGCCATCAGAGTTTTTTTGGATTGCGTGTATCTCTTCACTTTTTAGAAATAATGTATATAGTAACAACACAATTAATAAATATCGAGGATGAATTGCATTTTAGTTTAAATATGTTCATTTATAATTATTAAAAATTATGACGTCATTTGCACTAATTCTTATAAGCTATTCACTTCTGAAAATCACAATTAGCAACCTTTTGTTTGGTTTACATTTCGGGAAAAGTATCATTTTTAGTTTTTAACAACGGAAACTTGTTTTATTACTGAACTAGGAGTATTTCTTAACTTCTGTTAAACAGTTAAAAACGCCCATTTCATTTTTGTTTGTGATTTGTCCAACCTAAACCAATGAAAAAAATGGGAGTGTAATGTTTTCAAACATCATTTGCTCTCCTAAATAGATCATAAAAGTAAAACATGTATTGTAAAAAACGATAGAAAGATTTCATGGGTAATTTTAAAAGGACTTATTGAGGAACGTTTAAACATGATGACATAGATATGAGTCTCAAAAAAAGAGAAAAACAGAAACATCAGACACATCAACAATCAAAGGTTTATGATCCACATACAAATTCAGCATTTTTTTAAAGTACATTCAAAAGTAGATAAGTAGACATTGTATACCTTGCAATTTTTCAAAAAATATGTTAAAATGTAAAATTATACCCAGGTTATTTAGACACTGTGTTCTCATAAACAGTGTACTTAAAGCTGAAAAAATTACATCCTATAAAACTGATTTTCATAATAGTTTTCATAATTTTTCGTTATTGGGCCAGTAACGCCTAAATCTCCGTCGTTGTTCAAAGTAGGCCGATCATGTAAATGATCCCATACAAGATAACGGACCTACTGTATAACCCAAGAGACGTATGGAACTGTACGGGAAAATTTTATTTACCAAACTTTTGAGCTCCAAAGACTGAATAACTTTTATGTAGGTCATATACATGAATTTATGAACATCTCTTATCCAATAACGATTTTTGGTATTCATTTTGCATTGAAAAGAATCTTGACTTTTTTGATATCATATTTAACAATAGTATCATATGAGATATTCTTATTATGATTGTTTGAAAACAAACATTACAGGGTTTTACTTTGTATGCTTGCTTTAGAGAATTTAACCATTTTCACCTTCTTAAACAAGTATATATTCAAAATATGATGAAATTTAAAATAATATTTTCTTACAATAAAAATTTGTTTTGTTTTTGATAATTTACTATGTTTAAATTTCTTAAAATAAACAATTTGAAAAAATTATAGGAAGTAAAACACAAAAGTCTCAAAAAGATTTCAAATTTTAATTTTTTCCCTTGTTTTATGTTTTTGTGTTCACATTTTGAAAACATGTATTTTTGAAGTTAATAAACTTCACTTACTTCAGTTCATTAGATTTTGGACTGTGATTTTTATTTATTGTTTTTGAGTGTTGATTAAGATTCCTAACACTCAAAATCAAGCGATACATAAAGCACATTCCTTTAAGAGATACATGTGATGTGAATGAAAATTTTATATTGTATCAAAAAAAATTTTCCTGTATGATTTAGATTTGCATAAAAATTTTCCATTTTCCCGGAAAATTTTGGAATTTTCCAACTGGTCACCCTATTTTTTTGTATGGACACTCCCAGGGTGAATATGAACATAAGTCTAGAACATTATATGGGTCTCAGATGAACCGTTTAGGCCTTACGCGATCTCAAAGAAAAGAAGCGAATACTATAGAATACTTGTAATAAGAATAAAAATTCCTGGCTAGGCGCGCAAATTAAGATATCATTCAAACATTACGAAAAGAAGAAAACCGTTAAAAATGCTTTTTGAAAATAAGAAATGGATCAATAATCGTGATCCAAAAATCAAGAATCCAAATGACTTTTTAGCGCATTTCTTGAAAATGCAGGTTTTGTGCGCGGTAATGGTGTCTGTCTGTATTATCATTCACCGACTAACTCAAAATGGCCGGCTGCAAAAAACCGAAAAACGATACGAAACCCAAAAAACGATATAAAACCCAAAGAAAAACAATAGAAAACTCAAAACTAAAATTTGAAGATTTCTTTTCGGTCTGTAATATTTTTTTTAAACAATTGGCGAATTCTTTACATACAAATGCGCTCGTGTATATCGTTCACGATCACGTTTTAAATTTTAGACAGTTAACTAGATTACTGTACATTGTACACTAAGAGTGTTTCATAGAACATCTAGAAGTAATACGTAGAACAAAGATTTATGAAGCAAATTTTTGCTGTATCGAATTGGCATTGGAACAATTTATGATTCATACACGTACCTAAAGTATGATGTATATAGAATGTATCTTCTATATTACTTCTAGGTGTTCTATGGAGTGTTTATAGAAAATGAAAGTCGGAATATCGAAAACCGGTTAGTCCCATTCGAAAGATAATTGAATTTTCAACAACTTTTCTAAAAGAAATTTTTCGATCCGAAGTCGTCTTAGTGTCCCACCGAGACCCTAAAGCTTCGTTAATTTTTTTTTTAGTTTTAATTTATTATGTTGTTCTTTTCTATTTACTATACCAAACGTTTATAGTACAGAATATACCAAACTAGTATTGTATAGTATGAAAAATTAAAATCTGAACTTGTACAATTTTGGTCTGATCAATTGCAAAATTTTCATTGATTATTAACAATACACTGCAGTGCACTGTCATAATTCAAATTGTACAAGTTTCAGATTTTAATTTTTTCGCTTGTTTTATGTTTTTAGGTTCACTTCTCGAAAAATGGTATTTTTCGAAGTTGGTAAATTTCAGATGAACAGAGAATTCCATTATATATAATATTTGCTTTAAAATTGGTCTAAGTATGTTGAAATTTATAAACTAAAAAAATCTAATATCATTTTAAGTCGCATATTGCATAATACTGTAAAGTAGATAAATATAATATACGATGACCTTCCGTATATTGACGAATACAGAAAATGAGAAACCGTATATTGACGAAAAAAACATTCAAATTTTGCGTTTATTGACGAAAAATAAAAGTTCAAAAATTTATTAGAAATCTGAGTAAAATTTATACATTGACAAACCTATTTTTACTTTTAAATAAGTACTTATGTGAAAAACATTTAAAATGCTAAAATTTAGAAATGAATTGAGTGATTAGTAATGAAAATATATGATTTTTTTTTTATATTCAAAAACGTACATAATTTAATAGACGATTTCATAACATAATGTTATTTACGTTTTTAATTCTTATTCAATTTTTTCCGTTACATGGTATATTAGAATTATCTACGTTACAGTATTCAACAAAAATTCAAATCAAGGAAAATTATTCATCATCATTTAATACAACTAAGAAAAATTACATAGTAAATATAAGTGGAAATCTTCAAAATTTAAATAAATTATTAAAAAGAAACTAGGTGTCCTAGCGCCAAACTGTAAACGGGAAAGTTCAAGGTTTATTAAGTACTATCAAACCTCAAAAGGATTTCCCATCAGATTGATATGACTCTCGCCGTATTTGACACTGTAGTTCTGTAAAAATCAATTATATAATTTTTTTTAACAATATAACATTTTAAACTTTTGTAAATACATCGTTTACCCTATATGTCGACAACGCGTTAAGTCAACATCTACTGTTAGTCGACATGTCAAAAATCAAAAAAAAAAGTAATCAATCAATAATTTTGCGATGATTTTATTTAAAAAAACAATTGAAACGTAGATTAATAGCGAAAACTTATGAAACAAAAGTGAAAATTATTAAAGATAACCAGGATGGAATTTCAGAAAAATATATATAGTAATATATATAGTATATATAGTACAATATCCGGCATAATTAAAAAAGCATATTATATTACAAATTTAAACAAAAATGATATTAAACGGTAAAGATAAGGCAAACAAAAATATTCAGAATTGGAAGAAGTTCTTCTTAAATATGTTGATATATGTCAAAATACCAATATTCATGTTTCTGCAATGTTAATCAACGGTTTTGTTTTTAAATCTATAACTCGATAAGTCAACCCCGCGATATGTCGACCTCCCGAACAATTTCGACACATAGGGTAAACGATGTAGTGTTTAGATTTGCCTTGTCCAATTAGAGAATTTTCTGTGATTAAAACCAAATCTTATAATATTTCAAGCATTAGTTAAATACGAAAGGATCAAAAAGTGTTTTTCAAAAATGAGAGCGAGCTTAATGATACAGATGAATTGAAGCTCATTAATGTTTTTCAATTGCTTCTAAGTTTAAATCACAAACCAGCTCTCACTGTATACCAACACCTAAACCCTTTAAATTTATCATTGTGGAAAACCCAAATAGCATTGTCGCAAGAATTCTTTACTTTCTTTATACTCGTCAACGAATGTACCTTTAAAAATTATAAAAAAGCTTCTCAGTGCCATCAGTAACACCATTGTCTTTAAAAAAACCAACTAAATTTACATAAAAAGCCCTCTCAAAGTAGCGAGTTCTCAAAATATTGAAAGTTTTCAATGAATTCAAAAAACACATCATTTTCCGATGTAAAATTTGCTTCTAAATTCGATAAAAAAATTCAAAATCTCTTTGAAAAATCTATTAAAATTGTTCAACCAACCTCATTGAACAAATTTCATACCATTAAACAAAAAATACTTGTAACTTTTGATCTACAAAAGATACAAAAGTGATGAGATACTTAAAACACGTTAGAAAAATCTCAAAAAATTCAAAATTATTTATAAATGTTATGCTTTTTTGATAAAACATGATGCAAAGCCCTCAATAACACGAAATTCCTTAAAATGGTCAGTCGCAAAGTTTTTTGTATGGGACCCCCAAATTTTATTTTTTTATCGGTTTAAGCAGCAAATTTTACATCGGATGATTTTTGGAATTCATTAAGATCTTCCAATATTTTGAAAATCTTGCCCCTCGCTACTCAAAGCCATCCGTTGGTTCCGAGTCAAGTGAAAAAATAATCTGTAGAATTGAAGTCACTATTGATTTAACTCATTAATTGCGAGCGTTGTATTTTTACAACGCTTCTTTGAAGTCAATTTTCTCGTTCAAATGAAAAAATTTCTTTGGCAATCTTTTTTAGAGTCTTAATTCAAGGTATTTTATAGCAAACGGTTGAATCGTTTTTGAATTTTAACCTTAGACTAAAAAATAATGAACTCAACTTTTAAGAAAAGTCGCATTTTTTTCTCTCTCGTACAATGTTTCTGTATGTATTTGTGTAGGACTTATACGTATTTTGTTTTGGCTCTCCTGTAAAATTTTTATATGAAACCTAAAATTTTCATCGAAATAAAAAGTGTTCATTTTTACCTAAAGAATAAATCATAGAAGAACTTTTTGTTCAAAACCCAATATTTTAGGAGCGGTGGTTAATGAGTTAAGTACGATTTGTATTTACTGATAGCTTTCACATAACTCACATCAAACAAAAAATTATCCTCAGAAAGCAAGCTTTTTCGAAGCAAAACATCTTATGAACATTAATATAAACACATTTATTCATAAATTTTCTTATCGCTCATCCCCTTTATAAAAGCTTTAAGTGATCTTGTTACTATTCGTGTTTTTGCAGACACAAAATCTTACGTCTTTTTTTGTAATCATTCAGAAAAAAATTCCCTAAAAAGAAAGACTTATAATAACCCAGTCTCCTATGAGAAGGCATGGGCAACCAAAAAAAATATGATTGTAAAGAAGAGATCATTATAATTTTTTAATTAAATAATCAATAAAATTTTTTTAATAAATTTGATTTAGATAAAAAACGTTAAATTTTAATCATTTAATCACGTATATGACATCCCACGAAATTAACAGTATAAAACGTTAGATTGGCGCTCTACGTGATCATTTTCAAAACTAGTCATTAAAATAATGCAAAAATTTGTGTTATTTCATTTAATTGTCGTAAAATTAGTTTGGCGCTATTTTTTCTCTGTCATATACGTGATTTAATATTATTAATATGAATTTATAGTTTTCGGTTAAATTTTTTATCAATAAAATTAAAGAAAAATTTATATAATAAAGTATTTCTACTGTTAAGTAATTATTTAAGTGCTTTTAATTTGTATTTTTTTATAAGATTGAATGTTATTTTTTATCAAATTATTTTTAAGGATGAAGAAATTATTTTACGTCTTTTTTTATTTTAACCACGTATATTTGCTACACATCCCGTAAAGTTGATACGTCTTTCTTATCGAGAAAAAAATGTGGATCACAATGAAAAAAAGTGACGTATGATTTGATTGTTATACATTTTGTTGTAGATTGCTATATAAAGATTGATATGAAAAACTCTATAACACTCTCATGTCTAGCATAGCGAGACACAGCGCGAGACATGAAAATTGATAAAAATATTACAAAATATACACAATTTTTTTGGTTCGGAGTAAAAAAATTATGTTTTTGTAAGTTTTAGGTAAAAGTGACCTGAAGCAAAGTCGTAGAGAATATTTCAAGCTGTAACTGACCAAGACGATATTCCATAAATTAAGAAAAATGAGCTCCAATTAGTGTATTTTGCGATTTTTCACATCTTAATATATAGTACATCGACTTGGTCAGTTGAGTAAAGTTGCAGCTTAAAATGTTTTCTACAACTTTTCTTAATACTTGTGTATTCCTTTAAAAAACTTACGAATTTGTTCTTTCGTTTTGGATCCAAAACATCAAATAATTTTGATGGAATTTCTGTAAATACCGAAAGCAGGGCTTTTGTGGCAGAAAAAATTACTAATTATAATTAACTGAAACTCTTAAATTGTTGAATTAGGCTGTGGAATTGGGCTTCAAAGCCTAAAAATATTACTATAATGCGATAAAGTTCGATCAAATAACTCAAATATTTTTTCTTTGCATGTTGAATGGAGGAACCTTAGGATTAGTTTGAACGCTGTTAATTCCGAATTGAGATTGTTATGAGCTCAAAAATAGATCTAAAAAATTGGGCTTCAGAGCCTGAAAAATGGTTAGAAAATCATTGAAATTCTGTGAAGTTTAGCAATAAGAAGTTTTTCTTTGTTGCGTAAAGGAACCACTCAAAATTGGTTTTCCCTCATATTTTTGAGTATCAGGCTCAAAAATTAGGCTTCAAGTCCTTCAAATCAGTGAAAAAAATCATCAAAGCCCGTTTTATTTAATTGATCAGTGCCATTTAGTTGAGTTTGATGAAGATACTTTTGAAAATTATTGTTGAATTTTTGGTTATAGATTCAGGTTCGTAAATTTGGCTCTTAAGCCTTATAATTAGGGTTCACTAAAATATGTACGATAAAACTCATTTTATGTACATAAAATATGTATTTAAAACACAAAAATATTTGCTTAAACATGTATTTATTCACAAATATGTATTTATATTTATTTATAAAATATCAAGTTTTAGTATACTTTAAGGAAAAAAAACATAATATTAATTATTAGGAAGTCAAAATTTGTTGCAGCTCTGATTATTAACTCATTTGACGCCGCTCCTAGAAATATTGAGTTTTGAACAAAAAGTTTTTCTTGGATTTATTCTTTAGGTTAACATTAAAACTTTTCACTTCGATGAAAATTTCAGGTTTTATATAAAAATTTTTCAGGAGAGCCAAAGCAAAATACGTATAAGTGCTACACAAATACATACAGAAATCTTGTACGAGAATGAAAAAACGCAATTTTTTTAAAAAGTTTAGCTGATAATTTTTTAGTTTTTGGTTTAAATTCAAAAACGATTCAACTGTTTGTTTATTTATTTTTTTATTTGACTTCTACCAGTGGACGCTGAGCTCTCAGATTGTATGGTTCATTTCTTATTCTGACTTTATCTTTGATAGGTTGTGAGTTTACCTTATTATTTTAGACGTCAAAAATAAATGAGCAGCAAGCAATTTGTTGACGATCTCTGATGGTGAGCATATTCAATAAGTTGAGGCGATGTTTATAGGGAGGAAGACGAAAAGTATCTTGCCAACCTAGGTCTCTCAGACAAAAAAGGAGAAATTGCTTCTGAATTGACTCTAGTCGATTAATGTCAATTAAAAATGTTGGCATCCATATGATGTTTCCATATTCAATGATGGATAAAACGAGCGAAGAGTACAGACTTTTGATTGTGTGGATGTTTTTAAATTCATTGCCGAATCTTTTGATGACTCCGAGAATAGAGTTTGCTTTCGATATAGTAATATCCAGATGTTTTTTGAAGTTCAGCTTGGGATCAAACCAAACTCCAAGATCCTTTACTCACTCGAGCTATATCGCAATATCGCCTATTTTATAGATAAAATAATCTGGATCTATTTTTCTGCTAAATGTGATAATGTTACATTTGCTTGCATTGAGTAACATTCCATTCATGTAACACCATTTATCAACTAAGTTGGCAGCAGCCTGTAATATCATCACATCGTCGGAATTTTCAATCAAAAATTTATATTTGATTTGTGTTCCAAGTAAACTCGTTTCTCTTTCGATTTCAAATTTCAAATCGTAAATTATTTTAAATTTTTCTCTCGATAAAATACCTATTTTCTCCAATTTTTCAATCGTATCATGGAAAAAAGAGTAGTTTGCTAATAGATAAACTAAATTACTTTCAACAACTTATAAAAATCTCTGAAACCACCATCAAATGTGGATTTTAGGAACGAAATATGTAAATATATGTACTTATGGGCGGAATATGTATTTATATTAAAATATGTAAAAATATGTAAAATCAAATCGATACCAAAAGTCTTCAAATGTTCTGAAACGGATTAGTATTTAATTAATTTTTTTGAAATATAAACAGAAAAAAACATGTATTTAAATATTTTAGTGAACCCTACTAATGAAAAGTAGAGAAAAAAACTCAAATTTATCGTAATTTTGTATCAAATTTTAGGTTTGTTGATGAAACCTCCATTTCTTTTTTATGAATACCATTCAAGCCACCAAAGAAAAAGTTAAAAACTTATCGATTATTAGCTGAATTGTAACTTTTTATATCGTTATTGGTCAGCGTTGCGTTTTTGCAACATGACTCTTTGGCATTAGATTCAAGGTACTAAAACAATTGTTTTCATAGATTTTTTTATTGCATATGTAAAATACATGTCCAGTTAGCAAATATTTAAATTTTAGCAACATCAGTAAAAGAAGCAAGAAAAATAGAAAATATAGCATTTTCTGACGCGTTTTTTACTTAATTTTGATGAACCAGATCTTCTCTTGCGAGGAACATATTGATCAATCAATTTCAACAAAAATTTATTGAAATCGTAAACGCAACTTTCGATATGAACATCTTTGAAACGGATGTCCCAGTCAATCAGAATTAATAATTCTTTTAAACCTTCATAATCAGGATTAAAAAATCGTGATACCACTAAATTTTAAGAACATCATTTGTAGAGAATTCAACAAAGTAACTCAGATCTAGAGCCTTATGGAAGATGGAATCATTTTCAAAGGATGACTGGCAAGGTCAACAGAAAATATAGCATTCGTTGTAGAGAAAATGAGTTCCAAGACGCTACCAAAAGAGTTCTTCACATTGCAGAAATGTATCAGTTCCAGGTCCGAGCCATCTATTAGAGTAGATTCATTTTCTGTCGAAACATTACAAGCATCATAAATACCAGGCGCATCTCAATCATCAATCCATGAGAAATTAAGTAGATTAAAATCAACAAGTATTATAAAATCATCACAATCATCTATCTGCTCAAACAAACTATTCACATGTTTCAAATTCCTCTCTCAGCTTCTCTGATTTTTTTATGTTTAAATGCGGAGCTGCGAACCATTCGATATCAAATTTTTTTTTATATCAAAATATTTTAAGTTTAGTGAAATTATTTTTTTCTCTCGCTTAATTTTTATACTTGAAACTAAACTGAATTTTTCGTCTCTCTTTCTTTCAAAATCTTCTCTCAGCTTCTCTGATTTTTTATGTTTAAATGCGGAGCTACGAAGCAGCGAACCATCCGAACCTCCTCTACAATATTACCATATAGCGTTTTGACTGTTTTCATAAAAAAATATTGAGTATTTATCAAAATAATAGAATTACAATATTTGACTAAATTAAAAAATTTATTTATGTAATACTATGTATGGCCGTCAATATAGTTTTCTCAACATTTTGATAGGCAATTCAAATTTCTTCAAATTCTCAATTTTTTGATTTGAACGAGAAAAGTGACTTCAAAGAGGTGTTGTAAAAATACAACGCTCGCGATTAATGAGTTAATAGCAGATGTTCCGCTGCTTCGCAGCTCCCTATTTAAACATAAAAGATTCAGAGAAGCTGAGAGAGGAATTTGAAAGAGATAGAGACGAAAAATTTATTTTGGTTTTATGTAAAAAAATTTATAAAGAAAGAAAACGGATAAAAAAATTATTTCACCAAACTTTAAATATTTTGATAGCGGATACTCCGCTGCATCGCAGCTCCGCATTTAAACATGAAAAATCCAGAGAGGCAAAGAGAGATAAAATAAAATAATGATAGCTAACTTATTATTTCATAGTTCAACTTCAAAAACCACAATGAATATAATTAGTTAGTGGAAAATTATCTTGTTCACTCTCAAAATTGACCCAGCTTAGGGAAATAGTAAATGAACTCCGATTTTGATGTTCTTAGGCTTAAAATTCCTATTAAGATGTTTATTTTATGAATTTCACTACGCACACTCAAAATCCTTTGTATTTTCAAAGTTTTAAACTTATGAACCCCCCTAGTGCTCACTGCAAGTTATAACTTTGCACAATTAGGAGACAATACTTGAAATGAAAATCGCTCCTAGTTATTATTTAAGTTTTTTTTTTTATTCGTATTTGCTGCACAAACAAAGTTTCTTCCACGATTGTGGCTAATCGGCTCGAAATAGACCCATGGTATGTTCTAGTTATATTTACCCATCTAAAGCCCGGGTAACATAGGCTATAAAAAAATTAGGGTGGCCATACAAAAAAATAGGGTGACCATGGAAAAACCGATTTTCTGAACATTTTCCAAGAAAATGGAAAATTATTTAAATGCAGAAATTTTTGCCTTATCATTCTGAGCAACTTTCCAGAAGGCACCATGTACCCAAAACGAACAGGAAAAAAATTTTTCTCATACAAGTCATTTTTCAATCACATGCATCACAATGTCACTCTTAAGAAATGTGCTTTTTGTACAAACAACAAACTACTAGTATTTAATATTTATTGCAAGTTTTCTATTGTATTTAGTGTTATTTCTAAAGAGTCGAAAAAGCTTGTTTATTAATTAGTGACAAATTTATAATATGCATCGCATGATTTTGAATGATGAGAATCTAAATTAACACTTAAAAATAAAAAACTCAGTTCAAAATCTAATGATTTTCTATTTTCTTGTGAAGGTTACCAACTTCAAAAATTAAAAAATTCTTTGAAAGTGAACTCAAAAACCAAAAACAAGTGAAAAAAAAATCAAAATCTAGAACTTGTACAATTTTTGTTTTCAATAATCTATTAAACACTGTTCTAATCAAAAATTGTACAAGTTCTAGATTTTGATATTTTTTTCACTTGTTTCTCGTTTTTGAGTTCACTTTCAAAGAACCTTAAATTTTTGAAGTTGGTAAACTTCAGAAGAAAATAGAAATTCATTCGATTTTGGACTGAGTTTTTTTATTCAGTGTTTTTAATTTTTTAACAGTCGTGGTAATTAAATTATTACGGATTTTTAAAAAGTTGTGAAATTTTTCTCAAATTACATTTTTTTAGTGCATTTCGTAAGAAAAAATGCACTATTACAGACGGTTTGTCCGCCGTCACTCTGTCACTCTGACGCTCTGATCCTCATTTAGTTCCATAACTCCGGAATGGTCCATCGGAACAAGTCGGATTTTTTTTATTAGACAGAGGAGGTCTTAAGGATGATTTTAAACTCATTAGTTTTGAGATTGGGCTCATGGATTGGGCTTCGGAGCCTCTAAAGCCTGAAAAACCGTTAAAAACGGTTAAAATTTTAAAAATATTTATAATTTGTTTTGTTGGGGGGAGAAGTTTACTAAAATAAACTGGATCTGAGATTAGGCTCAAGAACCTGAAAATGGTCAGAAGCCCAAAATGTCCGATTTTAAAAAAAAAACTTTTTTTAATTTTCAAAATGGCGAAAGTTTTTCAAAATGGCGGAAAATTTTCAAACTGGCCGTTATTTTCAAAATGACCGTTATTTTCAAAAAAAACGATTAAAATTTTAAATAATTTATAATTTGTTTTGTTGGGTGGAGAAGTTTACTAAAATGAATTTTGACTCATTGGCTCTAAGATTAGGCTAAGGAATTAGGCTTAGAAATTGGGCTCAAGAATTAGGCTCCTGAGCCTGAAAATGGTCAAAAGTCCAAAATGTCTAATTTTTTCAAATATTTTTTTTTAAATTTTCAAAATGGCGAAAGTTTTTCAAAATGGCCGTTATTTTAAAAATGACCGTTTTTTACAAAATGGCGGTATAAGTATTAAAATTAAAAATTAATTATATTCAATGAAACGAGTCCCACCGAAATGCACTTTTCTAAACCGCCCAGTGGTTAGAATTTCCCATTTTTTTTGTTTACATACACAATAAAACAGCAGATTTTGACTGTTTAAAAGGAACATAAAAAACAGTTCGTTCACAAAATGGCGAACTATATTTAAGTGCTGCGATGAAAATATAATTTTTTTCAATATTTTGATAAACACAAAATTTTTTAAATTATGTGTATGCAAACAGCAGAAATGTTATATGGCAACATTGTAGCAGATTTTTGGCTACAATTCGTATATTTTTTTTCTAGCACCAAAATTGCTGAATAAAATGGCCCACAAAAGTATGCAATTTAAATATAGCTCAAAAGCCTGAAATCTTGACGGTTAAGCCCATATTTTAAGAAAGAACACACTCTAAGCTAATAAACTGCATTTTTTTTTTAAAGTCCTAAATTATCGATACGATTTCGTATAACAGTCGTAAACGTATACAGAGATGTCACTGCTGATCGTTGGATATTAGGCTGTAAATTGCAATTCAAGTCTTGAATCACGTTCAGTGGCTTCATGGGGCCTTGGGTGAAAATGAAATATAATATTATTTTAAAATTATTTATTGTTTCTCCCTCTTATCTAATTTCAAAACGATTACAGGTTTCATGAAATGAAATTTTTCAAAGACTTTGATTGTCTCTCTCTCTTCGTTTATACCCATAATTATTTTTCACCCTGATGGAATATAGACAGGCGCGGAGCTACGGAGGGGGCTTGAGGGGGCTCAGCCCCCTCAGACTTTTAAAGATGAACTATAAATAATAATATTCACGGTTCAAATGAAACACATAAACAATTAGTAAAATATTTTATTAGTGAGTTAATCAATCGTAATATCAATACTTCATTCTTTGACCCTGCTGGTGGAGGAGACCCAATTCTTTACCAACATTT
>LN483621.1:177842-202050 GCA_900002565.1 Culicoides sonorensis | reverse complement strand
CTATGCTTTTCATACAGAAATGCGGAGCTGCGAAGCAGCGGAGCATTTGTAATCAGAACGATTTTTTGATCTCTCTATTACTTTATACCTAAATGCGGAGCTGCGAAGCAGCGGAGCATTTGTAATCAGAATGATTTGTTTTATCTCTCATTTTATCTCTTATTTATTTTATCTTTTATATCTTCAAATATTCTGATATCAGTCAGGTATGAAAAAATTGCAATATATAAAAAAAATTATTTCATTAAACTTAAAACATTTTGATGTTAAATGCTCCGCTGCTTCGCAGCTCCGCATTTCTGTATGAAAAGCATATAGAGATAAAAAGTTTTGTAGAAATTCAATTGAATGTATAAACCTGGTGGTAACTAGTGAAAGTAGCTAAAAAAGAAAAAATGTCCGTTAATTAGATAATTTTAAAAAAAATTTGGAGTCAAGCCCCCTCAGACTTTTTTTTCTGGCTTCGCGCCTGAATATAGATTTCGATTTTTGACGAATGCCTGTTTCGTTCGACCGTATTTACTTTTGGTTTTCCACAATTTTTTCGTAGAAATTTTCCCAATCGCAAGAAAATATAAATACATGAACACCTTTTTCAATTTACATCGATATGACGAATTTTCATGAAATTTTTAACGTAATTAGAAAACGACTAAAATCACATATACACGACTATTAGTGGAAAACCAAGGACTAGTTATGTCCGCACGAAATTGACATTTTTCCATTCATAGTCTTGTCGATGTGAATCGAAACAGCACTATCCTTGACCAACAACCTAAGATTTTTGTTTTAATTTGGGCTTTAACGTATAAAATGCTAGATTTTAAATATTGGTAACTCAAGTGTATTCAAGTTAAAGGCCCTCAAACAAATTAGCTTTTAAGAGATGTGTAAAGATTATAACAAAATAATAAAAAAAAAATTATCCGCATTAATATTTATACATTTTTGACAATTAAATTTGCTAGATTCAAATATAGCCAGATTAAATAAAGAAACAACGTATAAATGGGCGTTTCTATTTTTCGCATACGTTGTTGATTGGGTAAAAAACTTACAATCAGATATTTACATTATCAGAATGAAATGATGAATAATGATAGAAAGATTTTTTAAAAAAATATTTTATTTTAACAATGTTTATTTGGTCAAAATTTGAAACATCATTCTTGTATTGAGCCCACTAGGAATGGATATCATTAGTCCAAGTAATATAAATATTAAAGTGGGCAACTTTTGTCATTGGGCTGACATACAACGGAATATTATAAACGGACTGATATTTTTATGAAATGAAATAATATTAAGATCATCCTATTAAAACACTTGTTAATATTGGACCCGTGCTACTTTTTTAGAAAATTCAAAATCCGATTTTTTATACCAAAAGATGCGTTCAAGAGTCACATCTGCTTTTTAGGCGAATGTTATGCGAAGCAGGATAAAACATAAAAAAAGCTTTTTAGTGCATTTCGTAAGAAAAAATGCACTATTACAGACGGTTTGTCCACCGCACTATGGGGCTATTAGAACAAATATTTGCTCATTAGAGGTAAAAATGAAAGTCATTTTTTTAATTTTTTTTTTATATGATTGAAAAGAAAACATATGCAGGACCTCAGATGTAAAAAAAAAATTAAAAAAATTATCATTTTCTAGGTTTTTCAAGCCTTCAAAGTTGAGCAATTTTTTTTCTTATATGGGATTTTATATGGAAAAACGTTTTGGACTCGGAAAAGATTATTTATCATTATTTACGTTTGGGACTAGGCTTAAAATGTAGGTCTTGCTAATACCTAAAAGGCTGTGAAGAGACATCATGCCAAAACTTGCCAATCCGCGAGCTACGAGCCCTCAAAGTTCCCAAAAATCACTAATATTTCTCTAAAATAAATATTGAACTTGAGTATGCTTTGTGTTGACTCATACTAATACCTACATATTTGTGTATAATATTTTGTTGAATTGGTATTTAATTGTATAGTACGCATAGAAAATATGAGTTGCACACTGTCTATTGTAAAATGAAAAGTAAAATATTTCACAATTTTACTGTTTTATTTTAATAAATAGAGTAATTGATTTAAATTGGCCATAATCAAAATTGGCCACCTTTTTGAATTTCGGCAAATTTTAAAATAAAAAGCATTTTTTTCTCATGGAGGATGATTGTAATCTTAAATTTAAAGAATCTTTTATCATTTAAAATCAAAATATCGAGAATTTAATCGATATAGATACTTTTAAATTAAGTTTTAAAAAATGTCCAAATTTTGACTTAAAAAAATGAAAATAACCCCATTTTTGAATCGAGTTATTTAAATGCAAATATGTAAGGAACCTAATTTTTTTCTTTACATATTTCAAGATTACAGTGTTATCTTTAAAACAAGCTAAAACATACTTAATTATCTTTAGTTTTAACAAAGTTATTACTAAAAACGTGTGATATGGAATTGCTTTAAATTGGCCATAGGGATAGATTTAAATTGGCCACCTTCTAAAAATCAAGAAAAATAATAGATAAAACTGTTTTTTCTCTATATTTTCACTTGTAAGACACTGGAAATATTTAGCACAAATAAAAAGCTTTCAATTAATATGAAAATAATCAAAATATTTACTATCATAGAAGGATTTTAAAGAAAAATTAAATAAACCAATGTAATTACATAATAATTAACACTTCTAGGTATTTTTACATAAACAAATTGGTTTTTTTATGAATAAAATCATATAATTTATTTATTTTAGACAAAATCTTTGGAAAAATAAAATAAAAAATTTATGGACCATATATTCATAAATTTTCCATGCAAAGTTGACCCAAAATTCGAGTTGGCCAATTTAAATCAGAACACTGGCCAATTTAAATCAATGGGTGGCCAATTTAAATCAATGGGTGGCCAATTTAAATCAACCTTATTTTCCATTATTTTTCCTATTTTCATTAACATATCGTTAGATATCCTTATTTTAAATCAAAATTTGATTCATTTGTGATCTTTTAAACCCAAGATCAATGAATTTGCTCAATTAGATCAAAATTTATAACAAAAACAAAAATCGACTTTGAAATTGTTGTCCAATTTTAAATCAATGACTCTAAATATGAATTAAGAACTAATTTTTCTCAAATTCTGATTCGGGGATGAAATTTTATTTTAACATCATTGCTTTTTTTATTTTTGTTGTTTTGCGATTTAATTTTTTTTTTAAGTTCTGGGAACAGTTTTCCCGTACGTAAGGTATGAAAATATGAATTTTTAATTTGTAATAAGCACATTGTTTATTGTAATTGAAAATTGTAACTTGTGAGCAACAAAAGATTGAAACCAAAAAAATGCTATTTCTGTACGAAAAATCTCTTTCAACGACAAAATTTACATAATGATTGTATGTCAAAGTGGTACATCATTTACAAGGTTATTTTTTTTGCTGTTAATAATTCTGAACGCGGTTTTTTTTGTCCAAAATTGGTGGATCTCGTGGATCATAATTAAAAAAGACCAAATATTTTTTCGATATTCGAATTTTTTATACCATTTTCAAATTTTGTAATGAAATAGAACTCGAAAAATGGATTTTTTATGGTACTCTGGTTCAAATAAATTGCTCACTTTGTTCTGCAAAGTTGTTGCTTATAAAATAAGCTAAAATGTTGTCTCAGACCACTTTTTGAGTTTTCATACAAAAATATTGAGAAATCATCCAAAGAGTTGAGCATGTTTAGAATGGCAAAAACATGAAAAATCGATTATTTGTATGGGAACTGTAATATTTTTTATGAAAACATTGATACAATGTACGGAAAAGTTGTTTAAATTTAAATTTTTTTCTTGGAAAAAAAATTCCTATACAAATCAATAATTTTTCATATATTTGCCATTCTGAAAATGCTCTAATTTAAACAGTTTTTGGATGATTTCTCAATATTTTTGTATGAAAACTCAAAAAGTGGTCTGAGACAACATTTTAGCTTATTTTATAAGCAACAACTTTGCTGAACAAAGTGAGTAGTTTATTTGAACCAGAGTACCATAAAATTGCGATTACGTTCATTAAAAAATTTGAAAATGATAAAAGAAAAAAAATCTTGCTTTTTGTAATTGCTTCGAAGTTTAAATTGAACCGTTTACAATAAACTCTAAAGAAACTCGAAAAATTAGTCTGTGTGTGTGTGTGTATGTATGTGTGTGTGTGTTGGTTTTTCAAATTGTATGTAATTGTATCTCACAATCGATATATAATATTCAAAGTTCGCATTATTTTTTTTTTTTTTTAATTTTAGCATTTTTTTTTTAAATTTTTTAATAATATTACTTTTAGAAATAAATCAGGCTTTATATAAGCCTGATTCAACAAAATAAATATTTTTTTATTGATTTTTTTTATTATTTCCAGTAATGAATGTTTTTCTTGTCATAAATTCCACTAATTTTTGTGTGTTTTTTTTACTCTCACTTTGAAGGCTTATTGTAGCTCACAAGGTTTACTTTAGTTAAATTTCCCAATTTATTTTGAAAGAGTAATATGTTTTGGACTTCTATTCAAAATTTCAGTTAAATTGGACTCTTGGTTCAAAAGTTATTCCTACTTGGGCAAAATATCTTACTTTAACCCTACAGCGCGCCGTCACTCCGTAAGTCTGACCACTGATCGCTATCCATAACTCCGAAAGGTGCATCGGAGCGGGGTCGGTTTTTTTTTGTTAGACAGAAGAGGTCTTAAGAATGAATAAAAATCCTTTAGTTTAGAGATTGGGCTCCAGAGCCATCGAGCCTGAAAACCGTTAAAAACGGTTAAAAATTTTAAAAATTGATAGTTTGTTTTGTTGGATGGAGAAGTTTACTAAAATAAACTTTAACTCATTAGCTCTGAGATTAAGCTGAAGAATTGGGCTTATGGATTGGGCTAAGGAATTAGGCTCCAGAGCCTGAAAACAGTCAGAAGCCCAAAATATCCGATTTTTTCAAATCTTTTTTTTTAAAAACTGTCAAAATAGCGAAAATGTTTTAAAATGGAAGAAATTTTCAAAATGGTGGTTTTTTCCATCATATAAAAAAACAACCATTATGAATTTTTTTGAAACATTCAGCCATTTATTGATTTATAATTATATTTAAAATAAAACTTAATTAATTCAATGAAACGAATCCCATCCAAATACACTTTTCTAAACCGCCCAGTGGTTAGAATTTCTCATTTTTTATTTTTACAAGTATTCTAAAGTATTCGCTCCTTTTCTTTGACATCGCGTAGCGCCCAAACGGTTCATCTGAGATCCATATATTTCATGTTGGTATTCAGTATGGGAGTGTTTATGTTAGTGTTTGAAAATATGGTACCCAGGTGAGATTTTTCGAAATTTTCCGGGAAAATGGTATCAGTTTTGCAGTTATTACTGTCATAATTCAAATTATACAAGTTTCAGATTTTAATTTTATGCCTTGTTTTTTTTCGAAAACTTGTATTTTTGAAGTTGTTAACCCTTAAACGGTTTTTGTATCATATATGATACGGTAACTTTGATATATGGTGAACATTTAGATTTCTAGATAGTATTAAAAAAGAATTAATACGAAAGTTTTTTTAAAGTCTTTTTTATCGTTTGGCATCAAAAATTTATTATTTTTGTTTTTTTATTTATTTATTCAGTGCCAAGTACTGGCAGAAAATTATTACAAAAATTTTTACAAAAAATTTTAAGTACAGAAATTTATTTAATTTAATTTTAATCTATGGATGAAAACAGCTCTGCTAGGATTATCCTCAATCAAGGTCGATACATCATTAAAAGATCTTGCAATCCTACTAAAAGGTTCATTAAAAGTGTAGTTCCGTTGATGAAATGGAACTTGTAGGAGTCTTCGTCTTCTCAGATTTTGTGGAGCAGGTTGATTATGAATAATTTTATTGCAGAGTATGTCACATTTTATATTTTTATGCATCAGATCATAGCAAAACGTGATGTCAAATCTTCTTCGTCTTGCGTGTAATGTTTCCATATCAAGAAGTTTAAGTCTTGCTTCATATGTTGGTAAGACATAAGTGTCTCTCCTCCACCCAAGGTTTCGTAGGGCGAATAACAAGAATTGTTTTTGTACTGATTCAATTCTTGAGGAATTTACAGTACCAACCATGTTCCAAACAACTGAAGCATATTCAAGTTTCGATCTCACCAAAGAACAGAATAACAGTTTAGTTACATATGGATCCTTAAATTCTCTGGAGCGGCGTTTTACAAATGCCAAAGTTTTACGGCTGTCATATGTAATTTTATCAATATGGTCGTTAAAATTTAGTTTGGAATCCATTGTCACTCCAAGGTCCATCACTGTATCGACTCTTTTTAACACTGTGTTTGCAATTTTGTAGTCGGTTATTATTTTTTTACTTTTTTTACTAAAAGTAATCACATTGCATTTATTGATGTTTAAAAACATTAAGTTTTTTTTACACCAATGACTAACATAGTTGATGTCTTCTTGTATCAGCAAAGTATCGCTTTCATCATTCACAACTTTGAATATTTTCATGTCATCAGCGTACAACAAGTATTTACAGTTTTTTAAATTTACTACAAGGTCATTTATGAATATATTGAATAAAACTGGACCAAGATGACTTCCTTGAGGAACACCGGATGTGACGTTCATGGTGTCAGAAAGTGTTCCATTAATTCTTATGACCTGGGTTCTGTCACTGAGGTAAGAGATAATCCAATTCAATAAGACTCCTCTTATTCCAATTTTTGATAGTTTTATTCCAAGTAAGTGATGGTTTACTTTGTCAAACGCCTTTGAGAAGTCAGTATATATAGCATCAACTTGATTATGACTTTCCATAGATAGTAAAAGATGTGAAGTGTAGTAGGTCAAATTTGTAGCAGTAGAGTGCCCTTTTAAGAACCCATGTTGGTGTGGATCAATTTTTCCAATTAAAAATTGTGTTATATGACTTGTAACGATTTTTTCAAATAACTTAGGCAGTGCACTCAGAATCGCAATTCCTCTATAATTTTCAACTTTAGATCGATCACCTTGGTTCACGATTGGTGTAATGCAAGATGAACTCCAGTTGCGAGGAAAATATCCTTGTCTTAGGGAATTGTTGAATATGACAAGTAAAGGATCAACAATATAGTCAGCAACTTTTGATAAGAATGATGAAGAAATACCATCAGGTCCAGGTCCTTTATTTTTGTTAAGATTTTTTAATTCAATTAATAAGCTTTCCCTTGATATCGTTATATTGGTCAAGGATTCAGAAATGTTCAGGATATCATCAAAGTCATTTTCATTCACAGTGGCTGGTTTTTCATAGACAGTTTCAAAAAAATTTTTAAACATATTACAGATGTCTTGGGTATTATGTGCAGAAGTGTCATTAAAGCTCATGGAGATTGGGTATCCTTTGACTTTCCTTTTATAATCAAGACACTTCCAGAATTTACGTGGATTCTGTTGTAGTTTAGATGAACAAGTTTTAACATATGTTTCATATGCACATTGATCATAATTTTCAAATATTTCTTTACTTTGTAAGTAAGTGAGTTTACATTCATCAGTCATTTTGCCTCTCCATCTTTTATAATCTCGATTTCTTTTGTTTTTTAATCGAAAATAAGTTGAGTCATGCCAAGGTGCAGAGTTACGAATAGTATTTATTTTTTTCGGAACATTGTTCTCTATTGCGATGTTAAGAGTTTGAATAAAAGAGTCTGCAAGTTGATCTACATCAAGCCTTTCATCAAATTTTAGATCATTTAAGTATGAGAAAATCCCATCAAAATTTGCATTTTCGTAATCCAGAACTGTTGTTGATGTTATTGTTACTGGAAGGTCATTATTGGAATATAAATATTTCAGTTCAATGCATTTGTGATGAATGCTCGATTTATTAAAAATCGAATCCACTTGAGTTATTTCAAAATCGTCAAATGCGTTAGTAAAAATGAGGTCTAAAACATTACCAGCCTCATTTTTTAGATCACAAATCTGTACCAATCCTTGATCAGCAAATATTTGAAGAACATTTTCTTGCAATTCAGTCGAGATATTACTAGGAACAAAAAAACAGTCCTCGTCGTCAATTTTGTCCCATTTAATAATATAGGTGTTTAAAATTAAATTAACAATCAGCGAGTTTTAAACTTTTTTCATATCCTCAAATCTTGTCATATATTTCCATAAAATTCGGAAACAAAAAAAATAATAATGTGGATAATCTTGACTAATTTATATTATATAGGCATGGTAGACATAATTCTCATCAAAATTGGATGAAAAAAAATTAAAAAAATGGGAAATTCTAACCACTGGGCGGTTTAGAAAAGTGCACTTCGATGGGACTCGTTTCATTGAGTTTCATTAAGTTTTAATTTTAAGTATTATAAATTAATAAATGGCCAAATGTTTCAATTTTCGAAATGGCGTTTTTTTTCAAAAAATTTAAAAAAAATTAAAATGGCAGTTTTTTTCAAAAATGTGGAAAAAACCTCCATTTTGAAAGCACCCGCCATTTTGAAAATGACCACCATTTTGAACGTATCCACCATTTTGAAATTAGCCACCATTTTGAAATTAGCTGCCATTTTGAAATTAATTGTCATTTTGAAAATAACCGCTATTTTAAAAATAACCGCTAGTTTGAAAATAACCGCCATTTTGAAAAATAACTGCCATTTTGAAAATTTCCACCATTTTGAAAATTGCCGCCATTTTGAAAATTTTTGAAAAAAAATATTTGAAAAAATCGGAAATTTTGGGCTTTTAACTGTTTTCAGGCTCTGGAGCCTAATTCCTGAGCCCCATCACTGAGCCCAATCGCTGAGCCCAATCACTGAGCCCAATCTCTGAGCCCATTCCCTGAGCCCAATCCTTGAGCCTAATCTCCGAACCAATTCATTTTAGTAAACTTCTCCATCCAATAAAACAAATTATCAGTTTTTTGACATTTTAACCGTTTTTTAAGGTTTTTCAGGCTTTGGAGGTTCTGGAGCCCAATTCATGAGCCCAATCTCATAGCTAATGAGTTTAAAGTCATCCTAAGATCTCCTCTGTCTAACAAAAAAAACCCGACCTCGCTCCGATTGACAGTTCCGGAGTTATGGAACTAAATGAGGATCAGAGTGTCAGAGTGACGGCGGACAAACCGTCTGTTATAGTGCATTTTTTCTTACGAAATGCACTAATAAATTAATTTTGCTCCAAATATTCCGTATCATATTTGATACTTCGTGACTTTCTTTTCATATACGTTGAAAAAAAACGGTCAATTCAAATTTCTATCGAATTTTATTTTTGACTTTATTGAATAAACCTTAAAAATATAAAACATTTGAGTTACTGTGAAATGAAATTCAATCGAATAAATGGAGAAAAATCAATATTTTGAGAAAAATTGTATCGACTGAGATGAAAGTAATGTATTTTTTATATTTTTTGTCACGAAGTATTTCGATTAATACGGATTTCCATGGTCGTGGAAAACAGTAATTTTCCATGGAGGAAATAATTTTTTTAAACTGATATGGCTTAGTTATAATAAAAATAGACAGAAAATACAAAAATTGATTTTTTTTCTATTCCTTCACAAAAAGTCTCTCCAAGGGTTGAACTTCAGTCGAAAAGAAAGTTTCATTGGAATTTGCTGGTGATTTTATTATATTTATTATTTTCGAGTGTTGACACTCAAAATTATGCATTTATGTATTGAACATTCCTTTAACGATAATGGTTTGGGGAGAAATATAAATAAAATTTCCGATGCCTTTATTTTTTCATATAAATTTGTACACTGGTTCTAAGCATCAATGAAAAAAAAAAAATTTTTCGTACACTCGTTCTCAAGATATCGCAAAGGGCACGCGGGGCTATTTTTGACTTGTAATATCTCGTGAACTACAAATCGTAAAAAAAATTCTAAATATGTTTTGGAAAGATTTGGATGATTTCTTAACATTTTTAAATGAAAATTCAAAAAGGGGTCCAAGAAAACATTTCAGCTTATATGATGAGGAACAATTTTGCAGAAGACTATCATAAAAATTGAGTTTTCAAATCTATGTGATTCAAAATTTAAAAACGGTTTAAAAATTCAAAAATCAATAAAAAAAACTGTTGGTGTTTTCATTTTAGGATCCATGAGATCCAATTGTTGCAGACGAAAAAATTCGGGTCAACATCATGTACAACAAGAAAAAATTAAGCCCATTAGTAAATGAAATTTGTCAACAATAAACCAAAAATATTTTCTTCTTTCGTAATAATACTTACACTACATTATTTAATTATATCTCATCTTACTTTTAAGTATTTCATACTTAACTCTCCTAATTTATTGTTCAAAGTTTCATACATTGTGATGAACAAACGTGACTGATTGAGTAAGAATCCATATTGTTATGAATCTTAATATAACACTCAAGGAAGTAAAAAAAAATTCAAAATCTAATATGAAAAAACTATTCTGATACTACTATTTTATTCCAGAAAATTTATAAGTGTGGAAAATAAAAAATAATAGTGTGAGAAAATAAAAATATGGTGTAATATTTAATTTAATTTAAATTGACTTTTTATTTAATTTTTAGGTTTTTAGCATTAAATATAGGTGCAAGTTTAGTTTTAGGTGAAAATTTTTAACCCATTAACCGCCTCTCCTATAAATATTGAGTTTAGAGGAAAAATTTCTTTTAGGATTTGTTTTTTTATGTAAAGGTAAGTATGAACACTTGTTTTTTCGATGAAAATACTGAATTTCATACAAAAATTATAAAGGAGAGCGGATTGAAAGTGTCTTATCATATCACATAGAAAAAAATTGCATGACTTCTCGTATTATTTCTGCTAATAATTTTCTAATTTTAACAGAAAAAATCAAAATAACTGGTCCAACATTTCTTAAACATATCTAAAAATTTCTCTTGAAAATTTGTAAAAACTAAGCCCTAATCTCTTTATTTTTTGATTTTTGGCCTTAATATGTACAATATGGTCGTAGTTGAGTAAAAAAAAACGAGAAATGAGCTCAAAATTGCGTATTGCGCCATTTTTGGCTCTAAATTAATGAAACATCGACATGGTCACTTCAGCAAAGTTGTGGCTTGAAATATTCTCTATAAGTTTGCTTAACCCTTGGAGGTCCCTAAGAAAAAGTTATGTACGAGTCCCTAGGGTGACATGACACCCAGAATATATGTTTATCTAATTTGCATTTACTTTTAGCTTTAAAACTTGACTTTTAAAGGAACGGATTATGAAGCATAGATTCTTTTTATAAAAAGTTTTGGAAAAAATGTACTTCTTTGTACCCCTAAAAGTATTCATACTATCTTCAAAAATATTATTTTTGAAGACAATCCGCCATTTTGAAATATGTTGAAAAAAAAATTGAAAAAATCTGACACTTTGAGCTTTTGACTGTTATTAGGCTCTGGAGCCTGATTCTTGAGCCCAATCATTGAGCCCAATCCCTGAGCCTAACTTCCGAGCTAATTAGTCAAACTTCATTTGAGTACATTTCTCCATCAAACAAAATAAATCATCAATATTTTAAAATTTTCAACCGTTTTTTAACGGTTTTACAGGCTCTGGAGGCGCTTGAGCCTAAACCTTGAGCTCAATCTTAAAACTAATGAGTTATAAATAATCCTCATGAGCTCCTCTATCCTAATAATAGAACTGAACTACGCTCCGATGGACCGGGTCCAAAAGCCAGATTTAAGTTTTTTCTTTGCTAAATTATCTTTTTATAACTCTTGACAAAGTCATAAAGTTTCAATAAAATTGGAATCAAAATAAAAAAAATAGAGCAAAATTTAGTTCGTTTTTGGGTGACAAGTCACCCTAAGGATCTCCAAGTATTAAGCTGATTTTTGCCTTAAACTTACAAAAACATGATTTTTTTACTCAAAATAGTTAGGGGCCTGGCCAAACCCCGCCGCTAAAAGTAAGGGAAAAAATTATCGCTGAACTATTAAATTATTTTGATGTCAATGGTGTAGGCATGAAAAAATTGAGGGAAGCAGAGAGTGGAATTTGAATAGAAAGAGATAAAAAAATTAATTTAATTTTAGGTATGAAAAATTGAGAGAGAGAGAGACAGATAAAAAATTTATTTATTATTATTAAATATTGATATCGCAGCTCCGCATTTAATCATTAATAATTCAGGAAGGCAGGGAGAGATATTCCAATTTCAGATAATAAAACTTCAAAAATTTTGATAGCTAACTTATGACTTTGTCCTTCTTGCGTGCCTTTCTTGTGTTATTATGTTACTCGTTGATAACGTCACTCTGATGGGTTGTTACTGTGAAGTGTCAAATTATTATTTTCGGAAAATAAAAAAAATTGAAGATTTTTGACGATATCTTCATATCGTTTTTATCAACTTTACTTTCAAACTTTGAGGGAAGGAAGGCACGCTTAAGTTCGTTTTGATAATGAATCAGTGTTTTTCAAGTACAATCAAAGGTTGATCGCCTATTACAAGGGAAGTATTTATCTGGGAAGTATGAATTTATTTCAAACAAAGAAGTTTTTGTCCAATATAATATATAAGCAAAAGACTATCGAGATAAGGAGACGAAATTTGACTGTTCATAAATTATCATCATGTGTAAATAAAATTCATTAAACTATTAAGGGCTATAATATTTTTGCCTCTATTCTAAGGATTACTTTTATTAATTTATTTTGTATAATGAAAACAACTAAACTGAAGGATGAACATTTTTTAAATTTAAAATTTAAACAAATTTTATATCACTTTTGTGAGTTCAATTTATGTGTAACAATATAAAAAGTTAATAATATCGTTTAGAATTAATATCACATCAAAACAGTTGTAATAATAAAGTTATCTTAAGAGCTTTACAAGTCTCACAATTATTTAACTTTCTTTTCATTTCGATCGACAATTTAAAGACATCTTAATTTATTTCATCATGACCTGTAAAATAGTCATTGGAATTGATGCTTATTCAGTATTTTAGAGACTGAATTGAATTTATTACAGGTAAAATAACCTAAACAGAGATTGCAATGGATATTTTGAAAGATTCTATCATAAATATCAATGAATGACATTTAGGACCCTACTAAAACATAGTAGCATCTTAACATAACATAATGCAAAATAATAACTTAGCGAATCGAAAATGAACTAATTTATTACCAAGTTTTACTTTTTGTGGACACCGTTTACAAAAAACATTAAGAAAAGTTCGAATTCCGTGCAAAAATGTTCCAAATAATGTAGTTAAACTTTAATAATAATTATTAAGTAATTCGTACTTTGAGTAATAATAATTTACTATTCAATTAAAATTTTGAAATTCTTACAAAAAAATTACAGGAGAGCCGGATGAAGGTTTTGAATAATTTCACAGAAATACGTGATTTCTAAACTGTACTAAGATGACAAACTTGCATGACTTTTCGGCTTATTTCTACTAATAATATCATTATAACGAGAAAAAGTCAAAATAATTGGTCCGACGTCTTTTAAAGTTTCTTATTATTTATTATTTATATTGAAAACTTAAAAAAAATATTTAGAGAAATTCATGGAGGATTCAAAGAACGTGTTTGAAAAAATATAATTGAAAATAATTTCCATGCGGCATAATTTTTTGGTTTAAGTGAATCGCGAACTTATTTGAGACTTGTGCAGCCCTATTTGATATTTTAAAAGCTACAATTAAAAGCGTATAAAGTAAATCATCGTAAGTACTTTTAAATTATATTGGTAAGTAATCTCCTTTTGGCTTATAGAACAGTTGACCTGTTAAAATGCGTCTTATCAATTCTTTTTTCATTAAACGTTTTTCCTTTTGTATTTTTAAGAGAATTCCTTTATTTTCTTGTGCTCTCCTAGAAAGATAAGGTAAAACCTCTTCTACTGGTCCATATGGTACATATTTGTATGCAGAATATCCAGCTTGGCCTAAAAAAGACGAAAATAAGATTTTGATATTTCAAAAAAAAAAATTACTTTTATTATTATTTATTATTATTATATTTAGCTTTATATTTTTTCAACTCTGAAATAAAAAAATTATATTCAAAAATATAAACAAACGTTTTCATCTATTTATATATTTACATAAGAGCTGTTTTTTTAATTTGTGAGCAAGAAATGCTTCAAAATAAGAAAAATTCATTTTAAAGTCAAAATTTATATAAAGATTATATGGCAGAGTCAAATATTTTAAAAAAATAAGAAATTGAAGTATACACAATTTTCGATTTTACATACAAATAAAAAAAATTTCATGCAAAACTTAATTTTAGACCAAATTTTCAACACATATGTATAAAAAAAATTTTCTTTGGTTGGAAAATTTGAAATTTTGTATTAAAAAGTTTCTTATTTTTTGAAAATATTTAACTTTGCCATACAATGTTTGCATAAATTCTGACGTTTAAAGAGATTTTACGTACAGAAATTAAATTTTTGTTGTTTTGAAGCATATCTTGCTCACAAATTAAGGTTTTCCATCGAAAAATCAATTTATGTATGAAATTCATCAAAGAAAGAAAGAAATTTATGTAAAACACATTATTTTCTATAGTTTAAAAATCCAAAAATAATTTTTTTTTCATCTGACGGTAAAACTGTTCACAAAAACTTAAAACAAAAACTAATTATTCAAATCGAAAAATAAAGCCGAAATCAAAAAAACCCATTTTTTGGCTGAAACATCTTGAAAGGGCATACTTTTAGCTAACTATTAAGCTCAGCCATTTTCCAAAATCCTGTAGAAAATTTATCTTTTATTATTTTTTTTTCATTTTTTTTCATCTGGATTGAGTTAAAGGAGTCTTTCAAGCCTAACTACAATGATTTTGAAATTTTTTTGCTTCATTTAATCAGAAATCCAACAAAAACAGCTCTTAATTCAAATTTCATCTTTTAATTAAAAAAGGAGTGTTAAAAGAAAATCTTTTTTTAAAGAATCTATAGAATACTTTTATCTGCTAGTTTACAAAACTGTTAGTCTTATAGTAGTAAATAAACACTCAAATCAAAATTATGAAAAAATCTTTGGGAGAAATTTCGAAAATTTTCTTTCCCTGATATTTCCCTAGTTTTTATTCAAATTATACTTAAGTTCTAATATGTTACGTCATTTTAATGAAGCTTACCTAAACTAAACGTTATAGGATCCTGCATTCCCAACAATTGACCAAAACATATAACTTTATCTTCTGGAAGAATTCCAATTTCTTCCATTTTTTCTATAGCGAAACGTACTGTGTTTTCGTTATGAGATGCCACCATAATTGAAATTTTTTTCGGATCTTGATTTTCATCTTTAAGGATCTGAAAATAAAAAGTAGTTAGGCCGCGACAAATGAATTTCAAAAGTTTTATCCGATGCCCCTTTTAAAAAGTCAATTAGCCTGTAAAATGTTGCTAATAACATTCTCAAAAGGCTATTAATTAAAAATGTAAGCAATTATACGTCTGTTATTTGTATTATTTCAAAGAAATTGCCTTAAAAACATAATCTGCGAGTGGAACTTTTTTTTTTTTGGCCCCCCCCCATCTAACATTTTATTGGATTAGGACAAAACTTTCGATTTTCATTTGTCGCGGCCTTATTAAATTTTTAATAATGAGAAAAATATACAGTGTGCTCAAAACAAGTTGGAACCCCTGCTTATTACCATTCTATTACCATTTTGTAATCTTTTTCGTACCTATGATTTCTATTAATATTTTACATTAACTTTCTTAACCTTTTATTACTACCCATGATCATTTATTAACATTTATCGCCTTCGTAAATTTGTCATAAAAGTTTGATGAAATATTCTTTATCTTTCTCTTTATTAAAATTTCTCCCTCTCACTCTATCGAATAATCTTTGAAGTTTGACGGTCAATAGTTAAAATCAGATTTGGGAGATTTAAAAATCAAGTTTTGCAAATTTTTGTCTAAAACAGATTTTCTTTCATTTTTATTATTTTAGCTCATTTAAAAAAATTATTTAAAAATAACCAAACAATGTTTTTCTTCCACGTTTTCCTTTAAATTTAATGTTGATGAATAAAAATTCTAAGTTTTATTGCTAACAATGGCACGATCTTTAATTTAACGAATTCATGGTGGAATAAATTAAGGTTTTCGAAAATAGGTTTTTAAGCAGGTAAGCACCAATCTGGATTCTAATAACCTAACGTACAAACGAGCAATTGTTTTGTGACAGTTAAAAATAAAAACTTACTTTAATTCGTCTCAGGCATTCCAGTAATGTTTTATGATACATTTCGGTCGTTGCTTCTACACTGTCATTTATAGGATCTGGATAATTAAGAGCTTTCGCACGAGCACGTTCTTGGTCCATATATGCACCTCTCACAAGTTTTGCACCAAAATAAAAGTTTTGCCGCTTTGCTTGTTCTAAATCAGTTGTTACCTATAAAGATAATTTTAATAAAATCTAAGGACTATAATACTGAAAAATCATACTTCTTGGAAAGCATTTTTTAAATAGCACTGATAAGTATTGAAAACGATTGCTTTTTGGGTGTTATATTTTCTCATCATTTCTAAAGTAATGCGGGATATTGCCGGCTGAAAATACGTTTGTTCTGCATCAATCATTATCCGAACATCCAAATCTTGGGCAATCTAAGTAAAGTTGATATGTTAATTCAAAAACTTTATTAATATGTACATAAATACTTTAACAATATTGTTCAACCGCCTGATCATATTACGGAACATTTCTTCTTCTTTAGGTGATATTTGTGAAATCAATCGTCGCATTTGTCCAGTTTCTGGATCTGGTACTCGAAATGTTTCACTCAACTGCGAGTTTTCGTTAATTATACCAGACCAAGGAAACAAGTGTAAAATGCTAAATAGTATTATGAATTAGAAGATAACATATTTTATGTATTCAATAATTACCCTTGTTTATCTGCAATGACCTTCTGTAAAAATTCTTTTACATTTTTGGTTTCAGCAACTCCTCCAAAGTATTTTTCAAGATCTTGAATCGTTTTGTGATGTGTAAGAACATTTCCAGTGCCTCCTGCAATATCATTCATGTACTGTCGTGTGCGCATAATAACTTCGGATAATTGAAGCTTCAATGTGAAAAATATTGAATTATAATAAAAATTTATAAACTTAAGCAAACATTTTTTACCAGTAATTGAGGACGGCCTAGAGCAGTTAATTTTACAGCAGCCAGACCAGTTCCGTAAGTTGCACCTAATTGACAAATTTTTGATTTAAATTTTATATATTTTTTTATTTTATTTTATTTAGGGTATCCCAAGTCTTTAAATAATTTCGTGTTCTTTATTTTTCTTAACATAAACTTACAGAATATATTTTTATAATACTTTTATATTCAGTCACATCTAAAAATGGAAGTCAAGTAAAACGTCGCTACAGCCTTTCTGAGCCATTGTAGAACCATAGTTTCTTCTGAAACTTAATCTTATTTTTTGCGCGGAGGTAGCCTCATCATTAGATCATCATTTTTGATTTTCATATAAAAAAAATAGAGTTACCAAACAACTTTTGGTTTAAAATGCCGATTTTTCAACAAACAAATTTCCCGGAAGATCAAAAAAAAAATTATATCATTAAAATCCTCTCAAAATAAGCTACAACTTTGCTGAAAACACCAAAGACCTAGGACGAACTTGAAATTTTTTTTTTTTTACATACACATGGTTACATCGACTATGAATGAAAAGTGTATTCCAAAAATTATTAAGTCTTAATTCAGTTAATTTTACGAAAAATAAAACTAAAAAGTGAAAAATAAAAAAAAATATAAAGAAATCATAAAAAGTGTGCCTTGTTCTCCAGAAGTTATTAACTTCTAAAATAAACTTTTATGAGAGGGAGATTGCTAACTAAAAAGTAAAAAACAAGAAGTTTTCAAGCAAAAAAAAATATTTGTAATAACAGCTTCACAAAGTTCTTAAAAATTGAATTTTGAGTATTAACAGGAAGTATTTACAACACCTTAGGTTTTTCTCACATCGCAAAATCAGACTCAAAAAATTCAACTTTTAAAAACTTTGTGAAGCTGTTATCACAAATTTTGTTTTGAAGTATCAAAATGAATTCTAGCTTATTGACTTTTAAGGTTACGAACGACGAATGTAAATTGCTTAAAATTTTTTCTTTAAAATTATCGGTACTGTTCAATTCGACAATTTCCGCTTTAATACTATGATAATAACACTGATTAACCCATTCAAAATTCATTATTAATTGTGTATTTTTAGATCCTTAAAGCATTTTCCATGCGTATGAGTTCTAATATATTCGTTGTTCCATGTAATATATAAATTAAATATTTTTATGAGTAAATAAAATAATCGGTTTGAAGAAGAAAATAGTAACTTTAATCAAGACTTTCTATTATAACCTTTCATGTACGGTTGGACTGGGTGGAGTTTACCAAAATTCCATATCCAACTCATTGGTCGTTAGCTTCTCGCGACTCAGATTATATTTATATATATATTTCTTTATATTATATTTTGGTTTTTCCACTTAATAACAAGGTCATTTACGATTTTAGAACCAGAAACAATACTATTTAATAGAATATAATTATATTTGAAACAAGTTTGTTCAAAATTTATAACATGATCAATAAGGGGTGAATATAATCACTTGTACCTTTGCACTTTAATATTTATTGAAGGAGCATATTTTGTTTATAAATCGAAAGAATAACATTGTTTATTATAAAACAAGAACTACTAGTTAATTGAATCAATTATTTTCTTTCAATTAAGATTTTTTTAAGGTCTATCACATTACATTCACTCACTAAGTCAATTTTAAATTTACCGATATTGTAGTCTGTTAAACAAATTATGACCACAAAATAGTTTATTATGAAAATAAGGATATTTCAACTATATTTTTGTGTAAAAATTGATTTTATTTACATTATTTTTTATTAAAGTTCTATTTAAAAGAAGATATGTAAATTATGAAATTAATATTTAAACGTTAAAAATAAGAATTATTTACCTTGCACAGCTTCTAAACATTTTATGAAGGTTTCCATATTACGTTCACATTGTGCTTCATTAAGATAGAAATAAGTTCTTGCACTTTGTACTTTATATCTTCTATCAGCAAAACTCTTATCCACATGGTATTGTGGCAAAGTTTCTGAATCTCTTGTTTTATTATCTTCCATTGCTGATACTGATGATCTATAAATTATCATTATTATTATTTCAGAATTTGAAATTTAGGCTAGAGATTTTGGGTGCTTAAATCAAATTTTTCATTACTTTTTCTTCTTTGAGATTGAATTTTTAAAAAAGTAAAAAAATTCAAAAAAATCCCAAACACTCAAAATTACAAAAAAGCTGACATCGGAAGGCATAGAAAAATACATTGATCGGATTCGATTAATTGAATAGAATTCGGTTTTATGTATTTATATATAATATTGTAACCTAACTTGGAAGGTCTCGATTGTTAAAACGCAGAGTTAATTTAACCCTTACAGGTCCATAAGAAAAAGTTGCGTACGTGTCCCTAGGGTGACATGTCACCCATAATGTATGTTCATCTAATTTGTATTTACGTTTAGCTTTAAAACTTAACTTTTTATCTTTAATAACTGGATGTAAATATTTTGTGAAGAAATATGATTCGATTAATATTGGGTCTTGAAGACCCCTTTTAACAGTAAATGTTTCGGTAGGAGTCATTTGACCCTTTTTAAATTTCGAATTTTGAGAAAAATTTTTTAAACACGTTTACTGTGCATGAAAGTATCTTAAGATCTAACTATGGTTTTAGATGTAATGTGTAAATTCGATATTTGAATGTGTTTGATCTGTGAGTGATAAGGTTTCAGCCTTCGTTTTCGTCCTAACGAAGCAACTCAAAATGAACAAAATATTCAATAAGATGCGAACGAAAAGACATATTTGAGAATGATTGAACTGTAACGTAGATAAATTTTATGTACGATGACCTTTTGTATCAAAATGACGTACATTAATTATGTACATTTTTAATGAATATTCAGATTTTTTACGTTACATAGTATATTTAATTTATCTTCGTTACAGTAATGTTCAAATCAGATAAAAAAATAATATTATATTGCGACATTTATTTCTGGATTTTACTACCGGTACATTTAATACATTTACGAGTGAATAAATAGCAAATAAATTTCTTACTCAATTTCTCGTTTTTCAGCTTCTTCTTGTGTTAGATCTTCTTCAACAGAATAATCCAAAATTGGTTTAACTCCAAATGATCTTAACCTGAAATACATTTTGTTTTTCTATTTTAATATTAAATTTAAATCAAAGAGAAATATGTCAAGCATTTTATTCTCGGTATGAAAAAGAATTTTGAAAACTTTCACCTACACATAAACCTGTCCAAATGCACAAGTACGGGGGAAAGAGTTTGTGCAATTTCAAATTATGTGCACTTGTAGAGGGCGATTGATTTTGAATATGCAAATAATTGTTTATGAGCTTATTTTATTTCAAATAATGTTTTTGATGATATTCTGGTTCAAGTTAGATAAAAATTATCAGTTTTATTTAACATTTTGGGTTGAAAAAAGGGATTTGTCTCACATCATGAAAATTCAAAATTATGGTCTGAAATATTGCAATAATTTTTTTGGCTCAAAAATCCGTTTTTTTTCTATAAATAAAAGGAGTTATGGCAAGGTTTGCTCCCCTTTTCTTTCAAACTAGAATATTTCTTTTTAAATTAAAATAAAAATCAATTTTATTATCAGTTCCTTTATTTTGTGTAAAATTGACAACCTCTTCAAGTGCAATTTTGATGCACTCAGACAGGCTGTCAAATTTTAAAAAATTTGCAATTGGAGAAATGTGCTCTTGGACAGGTTGCAAATGCACAGGTTTATGTGTACTTTAAAACATTTTTCCCTTTTTTTACGCAGTCAAAGTTTGTAGAGCTATTATAATTATATCAAATTCAAAATTTCAGAAGCATATTCGTAAACAAATTTCTTTAGTCTAAACCATTTTTTCCTCTGATATTTTTAGAAGTCAAACCTTGCCCAGCTGGTACTAGTTTTTAAATATTCGAAATTCGGTCTTGATGTAAGGAAAAAATGGCAAGAAACTAAAAAAATAATTTTAGCGCATTTCTTGAAAATGCCGTGGGTGGTCGTTCTGTCCGTCCGTCTTTATTAATGTCGCCAATCATTGAAAATGTCGCAGATCATTAAAAAACTATCGTCAATATTAAAAAAAAAAATCGTTAATGATTGAAAAATGTAGCCAATCAATATTGTTTAGCTATCTTTTTACAGTAGCGAAGGGCAAGGTTTTAAAAATATTGGAATTTCCCAATGAATTCCCGAAATCACAACATAAAATTTGCTTCTAAATTCTATAAAAAAATAATATCTAGGGGTTCCCAATCTGGGGGAGCTTCCCATACAAAAAACCTTGCGACTGACCGCCTTAAGAAATTTGGTGTTATTAAGGCCTTTGCATAATAATTTTTTTGAAATTTTTATGCTAAGTAGAGTAGTTGAGATTTTTCTAACGTGTCTTAAGTATCTCTCCAGCGAGGTGACATTGTCACCACTCTCAGGTTAGTGACAAAAATTTTTAATTTGAATTGGCCCGCTGGTTTGTTTTTTGTTTTTATTTGTATCGTTTTATGCATAACTCCGCCAATGGCTTTTTTAACGAAAATACCAAGGGCTTAAGCCTGTTGTGTATAAGAATAAATAAATAAATAATCACTGTTGTATCTTTCGTAGATCAAAAGTTACAAGTATTTTTGGTTTAATGGTATGCAGTTTGTCCATTGAGGAAAACTAATTCATTTTCCAAAGTGATTTAAAATTTTGGACAAAAACTAATGAGATCGATAGTTTATCAACTTTTTCTCATGAAATCATGAAAAAGCTTGACTTTTTGAGTAAAACCCTCGTTTTAAAAAAAAATTGTCATAACTTTTGTTTTAAGAAAGCTAAACACTCAAATCGCATTAGAAATTTTTTGATTTATATTTTTTTTTATTTTTGATTTTGACTTAAAAATATATAGATGAAGACTTTTATGATGCAAATAGATAGAAAAGCTCAAAAAACATGAAAATTAACCCGAACATCGGCCAGTTGCAGTTTTTTTTTGTTTGAAGACCTTCAAATTTAATTTTTTTATTGGATTTTTCTACGTTTTCTATAAATCTCAATTCAATTTATTTATTCATGAAAAAAAAGTTTTAATAATAGTTTTGAGCTCCATAAATTTTAATTTTATTTTGAAAAATTTACAAAACCATCCGTTTTCAAAGTATTGTTTATTGTAATATGTTAAATAGGTCTTCTGAAGTCCTTAATTTAATGTTTAATTTAAGTTTTTATTTTTAAATAATTTTTTTAACAGATTATCACAAACATAGTGAAAAAGTGATATTTAACGATTTTTTTTTTCAAAAACCAATTAGAGAAGTGTACTAATTAAGATACTGTATCAATAATGGAATTTCGACTGTATATTTTTTTTTTGTAAGATTTTTAACAAATAAGTAATTTATACAAAATAAAAATATTTATAAATTAAAAATTTAAATTCGGTATGTTCTGCATCCTAGTTGTATTAGAATATAAATTTTTCAAAACCAGGATGCAGCTTTTTTATGCATTATACAATAAGTACATGTATGAATCATAAAAGTTTCTAACGCCAACAGGATGCAGAACATTATTCTTTCCTCAAAAATTTTCTTCTATATTACTTCTAGGTGTTCTATGTGTTTTACAATTCGTAAATAAATATTCACAACAAAAGTTTTTAATAAAAAAAAAATAAATCGGGTGGGACACATTGTTCTATAGCAAATAGAAGTAAAACCCTTAGTTTTGACGTTTCACTCAAAACAATACAATAAGATGAGCTGAATGAAAAAACAGCAAAATAAAGTAAATTTATATATAAAATGAATTCTTTTTCGAAAGCCGAAGAAGGATTGTCAAAAACTAACTGTCAAAAAGATGTTGTCAAACTTTTACCTGCAGACCTATTTAGATTTTAGCCTTACGAAATTTATGAAGTCTAATAATTATTAGATATTATATTATAATATAATTTTTCATTCATAAATTAACAAAAAACATTATATAACAATTAAAACGTACCTTTCGAGTGTAGGAACAATTTTGATTTGATCTTCTCCGGCAACAAAATGGCCATAAAATGTCCATTTCATTAACAATGTAAACAACTTAGTACCCAAAATAATTTTCATGATTTTCATGATCTGAAATATTAAATTTTACTGAAAATTATAATAATAAGCGGACCAATTTTTAAACTTACTTTCATATTGTTTTGAACAATAAAATCAAAGGAACACATACTATATACAAACAACCCACGAATCAGCTCTAATGTAGTTTTACTTTTAAAAGCAGCTATATTGTCATTAAAAGTTAGATCAAGCTTGTCTCTGCGAATTGGTTTGCTGGATAAAACGTTGTTATGAGTAAAACAAACTGGAACAATTTGATTTCTCAAGAGTGAATTTGAAGATGTTGCATTTCGTATGCCAGTTGGGATAGTAAAAATACTTCGAGACCCATAATAACCTTTTCTAATAAATTGAAGCATCGCCATTTTTGTGAAAACAAGATCTATAAATATTAATTAGAAATTCATGTTTCAAACTTTAAAAGATAAAAGTCTATTTAGCCCTGTTAAGGCTCTAGGTCTCTTTTAACACATCTTATTTTAACTTATCTGCCGGCTTATTCATAGTTAAAACTTTGTCGGAGAAGATGATTTTATCATTAATTGGTGTGAATTTTTAATTTTTAAATTATGACTTTTAATTTACTAAATATACCCTGTCGGGAGTAAACTCCTGAATTTCAGGAGTTATAAAAAAAAGTATCATAAAATTTTAAACGTAGAAATTCAACATAAACAAAATATAAATTAATTAATTAATTTATGGAAATAAAAAATCTAAAAACTCAAAATTTTCAAAAAAACTCAAAAAAGTCTAAAAACTTAAATTAAATAAATTTTCAAAAAATACTCAAAATTTTCAAAAATAACTCAAAAAGTCAAAAAAATTAAAAATTTCATAAAACTCAAATATTCAAAAAACGAAAAAATTTCAAAAAAAAATTCAAATTTTCAAAAAACTCAAAATTTTCAAAAAAGTCAAA
>LN483621.1:164557-177742 GCA_900002565.1 Culicoides sonorensis | reverse complement strand
TTTGAATTTTTTTTTGAAATTTTTTCGTTTTTTGAATATTTGAGTTTTATGAAATTTTTAATTTTTTTGACTTTTTGAGTTATTTTTGAAAATTTTGAGTATTTTTTGAAAATTTATTTAATTTAAGTTTTTAGACTTTTTTGAGTTTTTTTGAAAATTTTGAGTTTTTAGATTTTTTATTTCCATAAATTAATTAATTGATTTATATTTTGTTTATGTTGAATTTCTACGTTTTAAATTTTATTGTAAACGTACCGCGTTACCGTACTGACGAAAAATTATTTCCGACGAACATTATTTACGACGAGCGTAGCTTTATAGATACAGACTTGGCATTTCGAATTTATTTCGAACGTACAGGTATAGAAATGTAAACAACAATTTCGCATGAAAAATATTGTAAATCTTTTTCTTGCGTTTTATAATAAATTTTACAATGTTGTGATTAATTAATGCAAATAATCATAAATCTAAGTAAATTGATAAAAAATTATCTAGTGCAAAGTAAAAAAATGTGCAAAATTTTACACAATATAATTCGGTTTTCTCTCAAAGAAAGAATTTCTTATTTAATCTTTATTTGTTAATAATTAATTTAAATTTATAGATTTTAATTGAAACTAATTTGAATTTAATATTTAATTATGATTTAACCTAAAATTTAAATCAAAATAACAAGAGAAATCAATAAGATAGAAAAATATAAATGAACAAACGACAAATATTTTTAAATAGCTGTTTCGGTCGAAATTTTTCGAACGGATTTCGACCACGGCTGTACAGATTTGTATTAAAAGCACAATATAATACTTTTTTTTATAACTCCTGAATTTCAGGAGCTAAACTCCTGAATTTCAGGAGCTAAACTCCTGAATATTAGGAGTTAACTCCTATTCTTCAGGAGTTTAGCTCCTGAAATTCAGGAGTTTACTCCCGACAGGGTATATAAATAAATAATATTAAATATTTGAAGATTACTTTGACTCACGCCTGCTTTATGCAAGGTATAACTCCTTATAATTTACGTATGTGTATAGATAGCGGAAAAATTATAACGCACTCTGTACATAAATTATAAGGAATTATACCTTGCATAAAGTAAAACTCAACCTTGTATGTAAAAGCATTAATCTCTTAATTGCTGGGGATTGTGACAATAAATATGTTTTGATTCAAGAACCTTATTCAAAAATTTAAGTAACTCGTGAAACTTACAATTCTTTACGATTGTTTTTTACTTGATATAGAAAAAAAATGTATCTTTGATAGTTATAACAGAGTTCGAAGTTACATTAACGTGCCATTTATGTCAAATATAACTGGTTTTAGATAGATAGATATATACATAATTGATGAAAAACACTCGGTTAAAAAAAAAGTAGTAAACAAAATGATATAGAAAAATAAATAAGAATATGATATTTATGAATACTTTAGATTATTTATGGCTCAATTTAAATTATTTTTACTACACCCTACAACAAATATAAAAAAAGTATTTAGACTCCAATATAGTTTTGATTTTTTAAAAGTAGAAAAAAAAATAAAAATTTTGGCGTTTATAGTTTTTCAAAATCGGGCTATATAGCTGAGATATGAATTTTTGAAATTTTCCATATAAATGACACATTTCGTCATCTCTCAGCACAGAGATTGAAAAACATTCTCTTACTCTTTTGAGTTATCTCGAAAACTACATGAGCTACAAAGGAGATCAATAGATCGTTGAAAAGAAGACGAATAAAGCTATTTAAGGATTTGGTTCCGGGATCAGCCAAAAAAATTGGGCTTTTCAGGTTCACAAAAAGTAAAATTGCATGCAGCTACGTATTGCTGAATCTTATAAAAATACAGTAATGATGTAGGGTCTCAGATGAACCGTTTAGACGCTACGCGGTCTTAAAAAAAATAGCGTAACAACTAAAGTAAACTTATAAAAAAATAGAAACAAAGCAAAAGCAGAAAAAAAAGAAAATTAAATTTTGACAGCAGTATTGCATATATAGACGTATGCACTCATTGACAAATTTTAATTAACCCGATAAATTCAATGTAAAAAAAAAAAAATTGGCAATGCAAATAGATGATGACTCCAAATTAATCGTTTTCATATTTATCAATTAATCCATTATTTTAAATAAATTCGAAAAAAATCGATTAGGCCATTACAATTTTCCTTTTTGTTTCTCGTCGCAGTCCGCTCAAAATAATAAGAAGGAGGAGGGATAAATAATGGTAATAAAATAATGATGAAAAAAAATATTTATAAACAAATGTCATGAAAAAAATTTTTCATGTGAAAAATATTTTAAATATTTATTGAAAAAAAAATCAAGCAAATTAAGTAAGTTTTGGATTTTCTTCATGTTGAAATTAACAAAATATTCAGTAAAACTGTTTTTAAAATTTGAAAAATTTAAGATCGTACATAATTTTGATAGACGGTCATTTTGAAGTTAATATACGCTGAAATCGTCTATTAAATTATGTACATTTTTGAATAATAAATAAAGAAAATTTCATGTATTTTCATTTCTAATCACTAAATTTGTTGTAAACTTGTTTTTTAAAGTAATAAAAAAATTCTATTCAATTGAACATGTGTTATAAAGAAGTGTTTTCATTAATTGCCCGTTTAACTCATTTTTTAGGCTTTTTGCAAGTTATAGCCAAATTGCATGTAAAATTCAAAAAAAATTGTTTTTCAATATTTTATTCAGTATTTTGAATCAATAACAAAAAATATAATTTTTTTATTCTCTATAGCTCTCTGTCTTTTTTTCTCTCTCTTTCTTCTTATCTCTTCAGCATTTATATCAAAATATTTGAAGTTTGATAAAATGATTCTTTTTTCTCTCTCTCTCTCTCGCTCATATTTTTGTACCTTAAATGCGGAGCTGCGAAGCAGCGTAGCATTTATATCAATATATATGATGTTTGAGAGAGGTGCAAAAATGTGTGAGAGAGAGAAAAAAAATCATTTTATCAAACTTCAAATATTTTGATATAAATGCTACGCTGCTTCGCAGCTCCGCATTTAGGTACAAAAATGTGAGAGAGAGAGAAAAAAAATCATTTTATTAAACTTCAAATATTTTGATATAAATGCTACGCTGCTTCGCAGCTCCGCATTTAGATATAAAAGATTGTAAGAGAGAAAAATTAAGAATTCATTTTACCAAACTTCAAAAATTTTGATATAAATACTGAAGAGATAAGAAGAAATAGAGAGAGAGAGAGAAAAAAAGAAAGAGAGCTATAGAGAATAAAAAAATTATATTTTTTGTTATTGATTCAAAATACTGCATAAAATATTGAAAAACAATTTTTTTTGAATTTTACATGCAATTTGGCCATAACTTGCAAAAAGCCTAAAAAAATGCTTTTCAAATCCTGATCGAAAAAGCATTTTTTTTTATCATTAATTTAATAAAATACTGAATAAAATATAAAAAAAACATTTTTTTTCAAAATTTTACATTAAATTTGGTCAAAGCCTGAAAAAATCTTCCAAAACAAGCCTGATCAAAAAAGCAATATTTTTTTGAAATCCTGAGACTTTTTTAAGTTGGGATATGATATATTTAAAATTTTTCTAATGTAAATTATGATTGTGGTACATGAAGAACACGGTGTACCAAAACAGGATAGTCCAAAATTAAATGAAATATTATCTTCTTCAAAAATTACAAGTTTTCGTAATGTGAACCCAAAACATAAAACAAGCGAAGAAAATAAGAATATGAAACTTGTACAATTTTAGTTCTGATCAAAAGAAAAATTTTCACTAATTATTAACTAGATAAGTATCAGTACTGTACAGTACAGTACTGTAATAATTACAAATTGTACAAGTTTCAGATTTTAATTTTTTTCGCTTGTTTTACGTTTTTGAGTTCACATTACGAAAAATTGTAACTTTTGAAGTTGATTAACTTCAGAAGAAGATAATATTTTATTTGATTTTGGACTATGGTTTTTTTTTTTAACTTTTGTCTATTAAATATTGAAATATTTTAGCTTTATAATTATTGTTACTGTGAAATTAAATTCTTTCGAAGATATGGAGAACAATCAATATTTTGAGAAAGATTCTATAGACTGGGATGAAAGTGATGTATTTGGTGATATTTTTTGTCACAAAGTATCAAATATTATACGGATTTCCATGGTCTTGGAAAACAGTAATTTTCCATGGAAGAAATATTTTTTTTGACTGATATGGCTTAATTATAATAAAATTAGACAGAAAGTATAAAAATTCACAAAAACCTTCTCCAAGGGTTAAAGGAAAGAACGAGATTTTGAAACAAATTGAATGTTGTAGAAATGAAAAATTAAACAAATATGAACACTAAAAATTTTGGAATATACACTTTTTTCATGTTCGTCTCAAGCAAAAGTGTTATATGTTTATATTAATTCCACTGTCAAACACGGCGAAGGTCATATCAATCTGATGGGAAATCCTTTTGAGGTCTGATAGTACTTCATAAACCTTGAACTTTCCCGTTTACAGTTTGACACTAGCATACCTAGTTCTTTTTTAGTATTTTTTTTAAATTTTGAAGATTTCCTCTTATATTTACTATGTAATTTTTCTAAGTTGTATTAAATGTTGATGAAAATTTTTCGTTGATTTGATTTTTTTATTAAATATTATGTATTATGTGACTTTAAATGATATTAATTTTATTTAATTTATAGATTTAAACATACTTTAGACCAATTTTTTTTTCAATTTTCATCGAAAACATTGAAAAACCATGTTATTTCCGAATGCCTTCTAAAAAAAAGTTTAAATTTTATTTAAGTGATTCGTAATTAGTATACATTTTTTAACGTATATTTTTGGTACTTTTTATGACTCATACATATGACTTCTAAATCGAATATTTTTATGTTAACCAAATTAACAAATAAATAGTTAAAAAAATTATTAAAAGAGAACTAGGTGTGCTAGCGCCAAACTGTAAACGGGAAAGTTCAAGGTTTATGAAGTACAATCAGACCTCAAAAGGATTTCCCATCAGATTGATATGACCTTTGCCGTGTTTGACAGTGTTATCAGTGGCGGATTAACCAGTAAGCTTAGGAAGCTGCAGCTTAGGCCCTAAAATTATTCTTCAAACGAAAAAAAATGAAAAATATCTGCAAAAAGTCTTAATAGTGTATCTCGATTGATAACGAGTTCAAGTTTAGCTAAATATGTGTTTGTGCCCATAGGATAATAAAAAGCAAAATTATAAAGCAAAAATCGAACTTATTATTTTTTTTTATAATTTAAAAGTATTTAGTGTGTTTAAAAAAATGTTTTTCATTAGTTTAATCAGAATAAAATTCCTTTTTTTTTAATCTGTAGCCTTAGATATATTACTAAATATTTTCGGTTTGCTCATTTTGTTCTCTTACTAAGGTATTAAAGCAGATTAAGATTTACCTTGATATGGACAATTCCACCGTTACGCTGATTAAAAGAAATTTTAAAAAACTCTTATAAATAACTTAGAAATTATTTGAAACCAAACTAGAAAAAAGTTTTCTTTGTGTTGAGATACTAAAATTTTTATTATTTAAATGTCATAAATTTGACAAATTGTTCGTGAATACTGGCTTAAAATGATTTTTTTGATACGAAATATCAATTTTTCTGCGAATTCTTGAAAAATTGTATTTTTGAATTGGAAAATCTTTAGGATTGAAAAATCTCTTTGTTTTCAGGCTTTTTAAACCATTTGAATCGATTTTATTTTGATGAGGATTGTTTTTAACAAAATTTAAAACACTTTTTCAAATGAAAATGTTTAGGCCTCATAATAAATTGAAGCTTCAGGCCCCAAGATTAGTGAATTCGACTCTGTTAATTATATAATTTTTTGATTTTCTCAAGTTTTTTTAATTTTTTACTTAGTTGTAAATGAATGAGCGACCCACGAATCCTACACACGAATTATAGCAAGAATTTGACATTATGTAAAAGTGATATAAAAAGTAAAAATATAAATGAAATATGAAATTATCAGTAATATTCCAAGATTGCTCAAATAAGGTTTTTGTCATGTTCTTTCCAAACGCAGTGAACATAATGTTTGGGTTTCTTGTACTCTAAATACTGATTTTTACCTTTGGTCTAAGATGTTAAACTATTCATTCAAATAATGGATTGAATTTTATTTATCCTGCTTTAAAGATTTTTGTAACAAATTACAAGCCATCTGTTGAATAATTTCATCTCGAAATATTCTAAACTTATTTATTGTTAAAAATATTACCAAATCGAATTCTGTTTTAGTTATAATTTTTTTTTTTCACTTTTTTTATCATAGAATTATACGTTAAGTGAATATAATTAGAAAAAGATCCTATGTTTTGAAAATATCTTTATTCCCGGATGTCGGTATTAATACTGTAAATTATATCATAAGCATTATAATACTTCCCAGGTGGCAAATGACTACTAATAAGTTGGTCACAATTTTTCGTACACGGTTTAGAACAATAATTCTGTAAAAATATAGCAATTATTTAATATTAATGAAAAGGGGCAAGATCCAAATATTTGTTATTTTATTCAATATCAAGAGCCAAATAATATTCGGATATATTTTATTGCATTTCTCTAAATTTGTTGATGCGTTACAAAAGGAGAAACTCCAAAAAATGTTTTTGATATAATTTTTTTTGGCTTTTTCAGGGTACAAATGGATAAAGGTTTTCAGGATATATATGCACAATGGACCCGTCTTTAGGTCTGAGAACTTATTTATTTGTATACTGTAACGTAGATATACCTAATATACCATGACCCTCCGTATATTGACGAAAAAAGAAAGTGACAAACCGTATATTGACGAAAAAAACATTCAAAATTAACGTTTATTGACAAAAAATAGAAGTTCAAAAATTTATTAGAAATTTGACAAACCTATTTTTGCTTTGAAATAAGTACTCATGAGAAATATAATGCTTCAATTTAGAAACGAATTTAGTGATTAGAAATGAAAATACATGAAATTTTCTTTATTTATTATTCAAAAATGTACATAATTTAATAGACGATTTCAGCGTATATTAACTTCAAATGAATTCAAATGATTAAATTATCTACGTTTTCATTGCTTATTCAATTTTTTTACCATTACACCGTATATTAGAATTTTCTACGTTACAGTATTTAGAACAAAGTTTAATTTAACCCATTAACCAACACTTGTCGATTTTTCAACCAGTAACTTTTAAGCCAGATTTCTTTTTGAAGTTCTCAATTTTTTTTTTTATTTTCAATATAGAAGTCAATTTTCAATATATTGATGTTTTTATAAAAAAAATAAAAGATTTTTTTTATTCAGAACAACCTTTATTGACTTCCAATCTAAAACTGACTAACTTATTACAGATTCTATAGTTTTATAACCCATTATTATTATATGGGGGAATATTATACGGAGTTATTATATAAAAATTTATATTTTCTGTTATCCGGATGATTAGCGTTGCCAGGTCGGTCGGGTAGAAAAAATGTAAATGTACAAGTGTACAAGCACAAACTTAAGTGTTAAATTTAAGAAAGCAATTTGATTGAATAATATCATTAATTTTTCTAAATTATCATCATATTTAGAATTTGATAATATATCCTTAACAATAGTTTTAAAGTCTGGTCTATTTTGAATGTAGTTGATTGTACAAGTTTCAGAAAACTTGTGTTTTCGAAGTTGAAAAACTTCAACAGAAAAGAGAACTTCATTAAATTTTGGACTGTGATTTTTATTTTTGAAATTCAAGCAATACATAAACACATTCCTTTAAGAATTACATGTGATGTGAATAAAAATTTTATGTTTTATGAAAAAAAAATTTTCTGTACAATTTAGATATAGGGTATAGGGTGTTCAGAATGATGAGTAGAAAATTTTGGCATGAAAATTTTCCATTTTCCCGGCAAATTCCACTATTTTTTTGTATGGACACCCTATATATTTTTGAACCATAAACACTCCCACACTGAATACGAAAATAAGTCTAGAAGATACTTTGGGTCTCAGATGAAGCGTTTGGGCGCTATGTAGTCTTTAAGAAAAAAACGAATACAATAGAAAATTTGTAAAAATTCAAGCATTGATTTTCCATATCAAGTTCTTCTGTTGTTTCAAAATTAAATTTTAAAAGCAGTTCTGACAATTTATTTCTATCATCTGTATTTAGTCGATTCATTGATGAAAAATTCTTTCATAATAACAATTATTAGGAGCAATTGTAAATAAATGTTGGATGAGGCGTTGTAAATTTGGAGAAGGGACGTATTTTAAAAACTTACTCCATTTTTCACTAGGTAAAATATTCGCCGTATTAAATCCACTTCTTTTGAATTGAAAACACGAATTTCAGAGAGAAGATTTATTAAAATAATTTACATATTTTGAACATTTGATGAAGTTTTAGTTAAAGCTGAAATAGTGTACAAATATTTTTGTTTCGGGGTTCTGTAAATCCTTGATATATTTTTCATTTAATTAAGCAAGACTTATCATTAAATTAAAATCTTAACAAATATGAAAACATTTGAAGGTTTTTTTAACAATTATCACTAAAAACATTATTGGTTAAAGAAATACTCCATGGGACTAGGTTCGAGGGAGCGTCTATCGTTACCTTAAGAAATTTTCTGAATTTAAATGCTATTTTCTCAATGATGTTTAATTTTTTGAGCAAATATATTTTTTTATATGACTTAATAGAATATTTTTTTCAAATCACATATTGTTTTAAAACAAATTTGGTCTATATGATGTAAAAATACTTAATTTAAAAATTAAAGTCATTTTTACCACCTATCGTTAGCATTGAAATTTATATGATTTTAAAACAGAAAAATGCATTAGAAAATTATTTAATCACATTTACGAATCTATTTGACCAAAGTTTTTCAATTTTTATTCCTAATCTAGTAAAAATGCCTGATTGAGCTCTGTAATTCAATATTGAAGTTCCAATCAATTTGACAACATACAAGATGGCAGTTCAGTACGAAAACAAAATAAATTGACAAAGTGCTGAGAGGTAATTTCAATGTGGAAAAAATTGATCTTTTAAGAATCAAGGTAAGAAGGAATTTAAGTAAACGAAAAAGTTAAAATGAAATGAACAAGCATTGTTTTAAATTTATATGATATATTTTGATTTATCATATAAAAACCTTCAATAAACAATAAATATGCAGAACACGATAGAATAAATAAAAGCATTTTTATGATGAAATTTAGTTGTTTTTGTTTTGGTTGAGACATGGTGCGAGTCTCGCGCTATGTATCGCTATGCGAGGCATGAGATTGTTATATGTATAAATAAAATCGGAAAGTATGATTTCCACACTCAGTACGATTCATTAGGAACTGACCATAAAAATTACTTAAAAAAAAATTAAAAATTACTTATAGATAAAAATGAAAACTGAATGTTTCGAGTAATAGTTTTATATTGACTAATCAATTTTTTTTTATTCGGGATGCCTACTGGTGAACAATATTAATTATAGTTTGATATTTCTAGCAAAACATGTTTGAATAATGTATTAAATGTGCTTGTGGGTAATTTATTAACATAACTATAGTGATATTTTTAATTGAATTGATTTTTATCCGTTTAGTAACAGTAAAGAATTTATTTTTTTTTAAACTTCTACTATAAAGACAAAGAAAGATATACACCATTAATTATTTGATGGTAAATTAAAACAACCAAATGTATAGATTCTAAAATTCTGAATTCCATTTCTATAAAATGTTTTACAAATGAACTGACATTTCTGCGATCCTTATTAAAAAAATGAACAAATTATTATAAATTAAAAAAAAAATATACGTTTTCTCAATCTACACCATTGGAAAAAATAAAATACTTTGAAAGTCGCAAAATTTAGAGCATTTTTGCATTAAACATCTCAAAATAAAAAGCATTAATAAATTTAGTTTGAATTAGACTCTTGAATTCCCGTAATTCTGATTCATTGACAAAATTCTGACATTTAAGTTTTGTACTATGTTTATATCATATCGTTGTCTCCCGTAAAGAAGGCCGTATCTTTATATCTTTATTAATTGTGATTTTTGTTTGCCTTATTCTATATTATCGATAAAAACTTATCATTTCTAAAAAAAATATTCTCAGATCTTTTTTTTAATTATCACTTGAAGATCCTTAGGGTAACTTGTCACCCAAAAATGAACTAAATTTTGTTCTATTTTTTTTTTTATTTTGATTCCAATATATTGAAACTTTATGACTTTCTCAGGAGTCATAGAAAGATAAATTAGCAAAAGAAAAAACTTAAATCTGGCTTTTGGAAAGGGTCTCTAAAAAAAGTAACACACGAGTCCCGATGGTTAAAAGCACAATACATTTAGTAATTAATTTATATATTCAGTACTCTTTTTTCGGTGAACATTCTTCAAAATACCAATTGGTTTATTTTGAAAAAAATCATTACAAATAGGTGATTCTTACGTAACATCGCTGTCTATTGTCAAAATTATATTGTTTTATTTGTATAAAAAAATTAGATAAAAAGTGGATTTTTTCCTTAGTGAGTGTTATCCTTCTAAATTAGACCGGTAGCTAAAATTTCCCAACAACTTTTCCCAAAAAACCTTAAAAATTTAACACATTTTTTGTGATAAATTTTTTGAATTTTTTCATTTGAACGCTCTCGTAAAAATTTAAATTTTTTGCTTGCACACTCCTATATTTTCAACTTTGTTTTTCAACAGATAACGTGAACGTAGTTAAAACCAGAAGTTTAACATTTAGTAATTAATTTATATATTTAGTACTCTTTTTTCGGTGTGCATTCTTGAAATTACCAATTGGTTTATTTTGGGATATATTGTAATATTTATTAATTAATGATATTTTTGATAATTTTTTTTTTGAATATTAATACCCTCTGGAATAAAGTGACTACAGAATTAGCGAACCGGTACCCCCGATTTTTACGTGAATTTGCTGGTTCTAACTGTTGATTTTGCCAGCTAGATTTTGGAAGTATTAAAATTTTAACAGTAATTTTTTTTTAATTCCAGATTTGCAAAATAAAATGGTGAATAAAAACAAAATATCGTCCACAGAGGCTTTAAAAACAAAAAAAGGATTTTTTATAAAAGATCCTGAACTTACATCCACATCAGTTATTGTTCCACCGGATGGTAATTCTATTATACTTATATTTATTTATTTCAGTTGAATACATTATACAAAAAGAGAATATATATTTATATTGATACGATTTCTATGAAATATCAAAAATATTGAATTACAAAGTATTTTCCTTTTGCTATTTTTACAAGTATAGTATTCGTTCATTTTCTTTGAGTATAAGTATCCACCGTGATAGTGTTTATGGATCAAGATACGAAGTCCATACAAAAAAAAAATAGGGTGACCAGGTGGAAAGTTTCCGGAAAAATTTTCTTCTTGTGAATCTGAACAACTTTGCCTAAGACATCCTATATCTAAATTGTACAGGAAAAATGTTATTCATACAACATAAAAATTTCATTCACATCACAAACATCTTTTATTACAATGTTTATATCGCCCGAACGGTTTATCTTAATTAGACCAATATAATGTTCTAGACTTAAGTTCGTATTTTATGTGGTAGTGTTTATAGATCAAATAAATACAAACCTTACAAAAAAATAGGGTGACCAGTGAAATGATTTTTTTATATTTCTCAAATTTCTATATTGGAGTTATATTATACATGGAGCGAATACAGGCTTTAATAAACAAGATTTTTGATGTATTTTTCTCTTATGAATGACCTTGACCGGGATTCAGGATGTAAAACTTAAGTTATTGGACTAAATCCGGGATTCAGGATTCCCCATATGTTCACTATACTTTTTTAAGATATACAGTATTTTTAATATATTTATTTATTATTAGGGTTTAACCATTACAATTTTCCTTTTTGTTTCCCGTCGCCTCCTACTTCTCTATTTGACAAAAGTGAAGAGGGAATAATGGGAGGGAATAATAGTAATAAAATAATGAAAGCAATTGAAAACCTTGAAAATATTTAACGATCTTAAATTTTTCAAATTTTAAAAACAGTTTTACTGAATATTTTGTTAATTTCACATGCAGAAAATCCAAAACTAACTTAATTTGCTTGATTTTTTTTTTCAATAAATATTTAAAGTATTTTTCACATTTTTTCATGGCATTTGTTTAAAAATTTTTTTTTTCATCATTATTTTATTACCATTATTTATCCCTCCTCCTTCTTATTATGTTGAGCGGATTGCGACGAGAAACAAAAAGGAAAATTGTAATGGCCTTAACTAAAATATTTAAATACATGTTTTTTCTGTTTATATTTCAAACAAATTAATTAAATACTAATCCGTTTCACAACATTTGAAGACTTTTGGCATCGATTTGATTTTACATATTTTGATATAAATGAGGTTAATTTTTATAATACTTTTATATTTATTCAAATCCCAAAAACGTATGTGGGGAAAAACACCTCTCCTGACTTTGTGGTACATTCTAGACCCTTAGTTTCTTCTGAAACTATGCCTTATTTTCGTTGGCCGAGGTCCGCTGAAAATTTGGACTAGGGTGTCCATATAAAAAAATAGGGTTGCCATACAACTTTTAGTGAAAATTCAAAAAATTTCCACGAATTTTCCGGAAAATTGGGGAAAAAATATATTTTCAGAATCTCCTTAACCTAAGCTACAACTTTGCCGAAGACACCAAAGACCTAACACGAACTTGAAAAAAAATTTTTTTTTTTCCATGCACATGAATTCTCTTATTATAATACTTTTATATTTATTCAAATCCCAAAAACGTATGTGGGGAAAAACACCTCTCCTGACTTTGTGGTACATTCTAGACCCTTAGTTTCTTCTGAAACTATGCCTTATTTTCGTTGGCCGAGGTCCGCTGAAAATTTGGACTAGGGTGTCCATATAAAAAAATAGGGTTGCCATACAACTTTTAGTGAAAATTCAAAAAATTTCCACGAATTTTCCGGAAAATTGGGGAAAAAATATATTTTCAGAATCTCCTTAACCTAAGCTACAACTTTGCCGAAGACACCAAAGACCTAACACGAACTTGAAAAAAAATTTTTTTTTTTCCATGCACATGAATTCTCTTATTATAATACTT
>LN483621.1:75824-164457 GCA_900002565.1 Culicoides sonorensis | reverse complement strand
TTATGGTTACACATTTATATTTTCTTTTAGAAGGCATATTTATTTTAATTTTCGCGAAAATAATTAGAAAAAAATGTGCTTTTTTTTTGTTTACATGTTTTATTGAAGATTTATTGATTTTGACAGGTCGAATAATTTTGAACGTCATTTGGGTGTCGAATAATTGCGAAGTCGAATAACTGTAGAATCGATGTACCCGATAATCAATCCCCCTGAACAAAAATATGTAGGGAAAACGAATCTTTTTTTGACTATACAAGTTTCACATGTTAGTTTTTTCTCTTGTTTTACGTTTTTGAGTCCACTCTTCGTAATTTTTTAAGTTGATAAACTGCAGATGAAAAGAGATTTTCAACTTAATGCTTTTTATTTTTAAGTGTTGATTAAGATTGCTAGCACTCAAAATCAAAAAATACACCCCTTTAAAAGATGTTTGTGATGTGAATGAAATTTTTTTTCTTGTACGACTTAGATATGTGGTGTCTTAGGCAAAGTTATTAAGAGTCATGAGAAAATTCAAAATGGTCACCCTATATTTTTTTTTTATTTCACATGAAATACGAACTCTAGAACATTTTATGGGTCTGAGATGAACAATGCGGGTGCTACGCCCTCTGGGCAAAAATTTAGGGCGACAGCGCACCTTTTTTTTGACATTTTTTAATCTCTGTTATAATAAATAAATATCTCGCTGGGCACAAATTTAATTGATCTCTTTATTTATTTCTATAATAATAAATAGGGTTAACTAAAATATGTACGATAAAACTCATTTTATGTACATAAAATATGTATTTAAAACACAAAAATATTTACTCAAACATGTATGAAATCACCGATTTTCCATGCATTTACCATTTTTAAAATGCTGAACTTAATTTGAATGGTTTTTGGATGATTTCTCAATATTTTTATATGAAAACCCAAACAGTGGTTGAAGTAAACATTGTAGCTTATATTATGAGCAATAACTATGTAGAACAAAGTGAGTGATTTATTTGAACCAGAGTACCATGAAAATTGATTTTTCAGATATTTTTCATTAAAAAATTTGAAAATGGTCTAAAAAATTCAAACATCGAAAAAATAAAAAAATAAATTTTTTTTTGGTCTTTTTAAATTAGGATCCACGAGATCCAAATGAGATCCACTTGTTTTGGACGAAAATAAAATTGCGTCCAGAATCGTGTAGAGCAAAAAAAAATAAATATAAAAAAATTCAAATGAAAACAGAGTTTTGAGTATTAAGAGCAAAATATCGCAAAATCAGTCTCACAAAAAAATTCAACTTTTAAAAAATTTGTGAAGCTGTTATCTCAAACATTTTATTTTCCTTAAAACTTCTTGTTTTTTACTTTTTAGTTAGCCACCCCCCTCTCATAAAAGTTTATTTTAGAAGTTAAAAACTTCCTAAATATTCGTAGAACTCTGTTTTCATTTGAATTTTTTTATATTTATTTTTTTTTGCTCTACACGATTCTGGACGCAATTTTATTTTCGTCCAAAACAAGTGGATCTCATTTGGATCTCGTGGATCCTAATTTAAAAAGACCAAAAAAAAATTTATTTTTTTATTTTTTCGATGTTTGAATTTTTTAGACCATTTTCAAATTTTTTAATGAAAAATATCTGAAAAATCAATTTTCATGGTACTCTGGTTCAAATAAATCACTCACTTTGTTCTACATAGTTATTGCTCATAATATAAGCTACAATGTTTACTTCAACCACTGTTTGGGTTTTCATATAAAAATATTGAGAAATCATCCAAAAACCATTCAAATTAAGTTCAGCATTTTAAAAATGGTAAATGCATGGAAAATCGGTGATTTCATACATGTTTGAGTAAATATTTTTGTGTTTTAAATACATATTTTATGTACATAAAATGAGTTTTATCGTACATATTTTAGTTAACCCTATTTATTATTATAGAAATAAATAAAGAGATCAATTAAATTTGTGCCCAGCGAGATATTTATTTATTATAACAGAGATTAAAAAATGTCAAAAAAAAGGTGCGCTGTCGCCCTAAATTTTTGCCCAGAGGGCGTAGCACCCGCATTGTTCATCTCAGACCCATAAAATGTTCTAGAGTTCGTATTTCATGTGAAATAAAAAAAAAATATAGGGTGACCATTTTGAATTTTCTCATGACTCTTAATAACTTTGCCTAAGACACCACATATCTAAGTCGTACAAGAAAAAAAATTTCATTCACATCACAAACATCTTTTAAAGGGGTGTATTTTTTGATTTTGAGTGCTAGCAATCTTAATCAACACTTAAAAATAAAAAGCATTAAGTTGAAAATCTCTTTTCATCTGCAGTTTATCAACTTAAAAAATTACGAAGAGTGGACTCAAAAACGTAAAACAAGAGAAAAAACTAACATGTGAAACTTGTATAGTCAAAAAAAGATTCGTTTTCCCTACATATTTTTGTTCAGGGGGATTGATTATCGGGTACATCGATTCTACAGTTATTCGACTTCGCAATTATTCGACACCCAAATGACGTTCAAAATTATTCGACCTGTCAAAATCAATAAATCTTCAATAAAACATGTAAACAAAAAAAAAGCACATTTTTTTCTAATTATTTTCGCGAAAATTAAAATAAATATGCCTTCTAAAAGAAAATATAAATGTGTAACCATAAGTGACAAACAGAAAATAATAAACGAATATGAAAATGGTACACGTATAATGGATTTGTCGAAGAAATATAACATTCCACACAACACTATATCTGGCTTTATTAAAAATAAAGAAAATATTAATGAGATCACCGGTGTATTAAAAAAAAGAAAGAGATTATACAAAGCAAAATATCCTCAGTTGGAAAATGCACTTCTTGAATATCTTTACAAGTGCAGGGATTGTAATATACCCGTAATATTTGATCATATCTAATTAAATACAAAATTTGATAATTTAAATGCAATAATTTAAGAAACCATTCAAATGTGATTTATTGATTAAAAAATACATGTTCCTTTGTAATAAAAATGTAAAAAAAAACTTTTCTTTTGAAATTTCTTTATATTTATATTCGGTGAGTATTTAACGGTTATCGCAATAATTCGACTTCGCAGTTATTCGACCGCCCAAAACCCGTCGAATTACTGTAGAAACGATGTAATGACATCCCGATTTTTTGATGCGAAGTCCCGATTCCCGATCCTTCATAGGTTCCGATTTTCAACATTGAAAAATAATTTATTTTTTTCTAGTAAAACAGGATTTTAACCCATTAACCGCCGCTGGTCGATTTTTCGACCAGTAACTTTGGAGCCAAATTTCTCCTAGAAGTTCTTAGAATATTTTCTTCAAATTTTCAATATAAATAATTAGACATGTTTCAAAGATATCAGGCCAGTTATTTTGAAATTTTTGATTATTATAAGAAAATTATTAGCAGAAATAAGCTGAAAAGTCATGTAATTTTTTCCTCTTCGTACAAGAATTCTGTACGTATTTCTGTGATAATATACGAAACTTTCAAACAGCTCTCCTGTAAAATTTTTGTATGAAACTCAAAATTTTCATCGAAATGAAAAGTGATCACTATTACGCAAAGAACAAATCCTAGAAGAAAGTTTTGCTCTAAACTCAATATTTCTAGGAGAGGCGGTTAATGGGTTAATATCAACTTCAATTTCACGACGTTTTTTTTATGCAAAATGACTACAGTAAAAAATCTGAAAAATTGATGATTTTATTTGGATAGAGGAGCTCACAGGGGGTAGTCAGGTCGCCTTGGGAGCTCATAAGTAGCGAGGGGCAAGATTTTCAAAGTATTGGAACTTCTCAATGAATTCCAAAAATCACATAATTTTCTGATGTAAAGTTTGCTTCTAATTCGATAAAAAAATAAAATTTTAGAGTCTTCATACAATAAAACCTGCGGCTGACCGATTTATGGTTTAATTTTGTAGTAATGTAAGAAAAAGTTTAAAATCATACAATTTTTTATAATTTTGCCAAATAAACGATCGATCTATTTCTAATGAGTTTTTCACCAAAATTCAAAATCTATTTGGAAAATGAATTAAAATTGTTTAACCCACCTCAATGAGCAAATTGCATACCAATAAACCAAAAATACTTGTAACTTTTGAACTATAGAAAATAAAAAAGTGATTAAATACTTATACCCTACGACAAATAAAAAAAAAGTTTTAGTACTCCAAGTTTGTTTTCATTTCCTAAAAGTAGAAAAAAAATGAAAAATTTTGGCGTTTACAGTTTTTTAAAATCACGTCAAAAAGTTGAGTTATGAATTTTTGAAATTTCCATATAAATGACACATTTCGTCATCTCTCAGCACAGAGATTGAAAAACATGCTCTTACTCATTTTGAGTTATCTCGAAAACTACATGAGCTACAAATGAGTTTAATAGATCGTTGGAAAGAAGACGAATAAAGCTATTTGAATTTAAAGTTTTGGATACTAGATCAGCCAAAAAATTGTATAATTATACATGTTACAAAAATCTCAACTATCTTATTAAAACACAATAATTTAAAAAAATTTATAAGCTTTATACTTTTTTGATGAAAAATGATACAAGACCCTTTATAACACAAAATTCCTTAAGGCGGTCAGTAACAAGGTTTTTTGTATGGAAGCCCCAAAATATTTTTTTATTTTTGGATTTAGGACCACTTTTCTGATTTTCAAAATTTGTTCGTCGCTGTCATAAGAATGAAGTTAAACTTAATCTTAAATTCGGCTACAAAAAGATTTTCCAAAATTTCTGATCATCATTTATTAAAATCAAAAATCTTTGAAACTTGTAATATTTTATAGTGTTAAAAAATTCATTATTTCAACGTTCTTCTTCCTTTTTTTTTAGGTGGGTGGGGATGGATAGTTATGATCGCTTCACTTTGTTGTAACTGCATTGTTGATGGTATCGTTTTCAGTTCTGGGATGTTGCAAGAGAATATTGCCGCAGATTTCAATATAAAAAAAGCTGAAGTGAGACAAAATTTTTTAAGAGCAGGTGACTTATTCGTTTTTTTTACATGAATCAAAAATTGACTGAAAATGGTAAGTTAGAATCTAAGGATTTATTTGTTTATGCAGAATTCAATATTGAGTGAAAAGCCAGAACTTTATGAAACTTAGACAAAAATTTTAAAATATATTAACTCATTTCTCTTTTGGTTGTTAAAAGGTTGCATTCGTAAGCTCTCTTTTAAGCGGGTTTTACTTATTGGGTGGACCATTAGTAAGCTGTCTTGCAAACAAAGTTGGATTTAGAGCTACAACGATAATTGGCGCCTTAACAGCATGTATTGGTTTTGGAACATCATATTTTGCATCATCTATTTACTTCTTGTATTTTTCTTACGGAGTTACCGGAGGTAAGCTTATGTGAATATCATACAAAAATCTTCTAATCTTTTTTCACTGAAACCAAAGAATAACATGTAACAGTTAGGGAGAAATATAAATAAAATTTTAGATGACTATATTTTTAGCTATAAATTTGTACACTGGTTCTTTATGTCATTCTAAGCATCAATGCAAAAAAATTTTTTTCCGTACACACGTTCTTAAGATATCGCGCTTCGAAATTTTGCGAATGGCGTGCGGGGCCATTTTTTGACTTGTAATATCTCGCGAACTACAAAACGTAGAAAATGAAATAGAAAAATCTAAATATGTTTTGGAAAGATCTGAAGGATATCTTTATTAAGTAATTATAAATTTTTAAAATAATTATTAAATTCATAATTTAATTTCAATTTAAAACACTGTTTTGCCAGTTTTTAGTAGTGGGACGGCTTCGATTTTTTATTTTTTTACATGATTTTGTAGCTTTTATATTCAGCATTAGATTTATTTTTGGATAAATTCGTTCCACCCAGGTTCAAACCTCATGTCTAAAATTCAAACTGATTTTTATGAAATAATTTTTAAAAAGCTGCATAGAAAACACATTGAATTTTAAGGATATATAATTTTTTTTTTATTTTTTTTAGTATATTGAAGTTTAAAATGTGTTCCAATATGCCCCTCCGACATATCTATGAAAAATGGCCAATTTTCGTCATTTTAAATTTTATTATTTGAGTGCAATATTTTGCCAAAATTTATATTTTAATGATTGAAAACGATACGTTACAGGATTATCTTTCAGGAAAATAATCAACATTAATAAATTTTAATTGTTATTTCATCTAAGCTATCAAAAGAAATCTACCTAAGTTGTCTTCGTATTCAGAGTAACAAAAACATGAAAAAGTTTAATTTTTCCAAAATTTTTCTTCTACGGACCGAATTTTTTTTATATATTTTCTTTAAGAATGTTTATATCTAAATAACTACGTACTTAGAATTTTTAATTTTTTAGCATAAACTGATTAAAATTACAACTAAAGTTTGTATTCAGCGTAACGAAATTCATATTTTCAGTCAATACTCGGTACAAAACTTGTATGTAGTATAACAAAACCGAAAAATTAACATGGCGGCTGTTATTCATACATTAAAATTTTCGTAAAAATATGGTTATTTAAATTTAACTCTAATTTTCGATTTTTCAATATCTTTTTAGTAAATGTATAAAAATATTTACCATCTGTTTTTTATGCTAGAACACTTCTAAACCTTCTAGAAAAATATAACTTTTCTTGGATAATTTTCAAGAATTCGCAGAAAAATCGATATTTTGTATTGAAAAAAAATCAGTTTAAGCAATTTTGTATTCAGTAGTAACGAACGATTTGTCTAATAAATGACATTTAAATGATAAAAAATAAAAGTGTTAGTGTTTTATCACATAGAAAACCTATTCTAGTTTGGTTTCTAATAATTTATTTTTTAGTTTCAATGAGTTTTTTAAGCAAGTAAGTCATTTTTTGTATTCAGCGTAACGGTGGAATCTTCCATATATATTTGACATATCAAATAAGCATAGCACTCATAAAAAAAGTTAGATGACTGCTGAATAAACTGTACCTCTTACCAATATATTGTATTTATTTCTATCGATTTATTTCAGGTTTTGGCTTTTGTTTGATTTATATACCATCAGTTTTAACCGTTGGATATTATTTTGAGAAATGGAGAGCCCTTGCTACTGGTATTTCGTTATGCGGATCAGGAATCGGAACTTTCATTTTTGCTCCTTTAACAGAATATTTATTAGTAAATTACGGTTGGAGATATACTTTGTTAATTCAAGCAGGTATAAAATTTTGCAAATCTTAATTACTTTATCTTACTAAATGTTCGTGAGTAGTGATTGCAAAGTTGATTTCAAATACTTTGAAAACCGTTTTTTTTCGTCAAACTAAAGTAAATAAATAAAACCGGATTTGTATGGCGCATAGTCGGTTTTCATTTGTTATACGTATTTAAAATGCGTTTAACGGTTTAACATAATTTTCCGTTTGGGTTCAATATTAAACTTTATTAGTAGCGAGGGGCAAGATTTTCAAAATATTAAAAGTTCTATTCTGAAAATCGAGTCCCATCGAAACGCACTTTTCTAAAACGCTCAGTGGTTAGAATCATTCTTTTTTTTATTTTTTAGAAAAGCATAAAAACGCTAAAAAAAAAGTAATAAAGTGCAATGGTTTTCCTGAAAACTGATCTCTGAGTACACGGTTTTCTGAAAAGTCGAATATTTGCAATCACAATTTGTGAAACTTACAAACTCACGTTCTGTGTGCAGAGAAATATTAGAAATGAAAATTTGCACCAATTTTGTAAAAAATGTAATGCAATCAATTCTGCAATTAATTAGGATACATTAATAGAAAAAACTTAATTAAACTGAAAACATATAGTGTATATACACACAAAACTGCTGTCAAAATTAATTTAACCTATTTAAACTGAATTAGGAGAATATCTCATTATTGTGTTGAGTGAAACGTCAAAACTAAGGGTTTTATTTCTATTTTGTTATAGAACAATGTGTCCCATTCGATTTTTTTTTTTATTAAAAACGTTTGTTGTGAATATTTACTTACGAATTGTACAACGCCTTAAAATTAATCACTCTAGCTTTTGTCGAAAAATTTTCAGGACCTTATAAAAAATTTGTTGAATGAAAATGAATAATATTAGTTATTGAGTACTTAATATACAAGACACGATTATTTAGCTTCACTTATTAAAGATTCTAAGCAGTTCTAACATTAAATGAAAACTCGATTTCAAGCAGCTTTATTAAAAATAAAAAACTTATTGCACTATGATTTTTGTTAAAAACTGATTTTATTTATTTTAGGTATAATCATTATGTGCGCTCTTTTTGGAATACTTTTTCGTCCTTTAGATCCAACTATAATCACAAGTGAAACAAAAGATGATTTGCATACAAAAATAATCGAAGTCAAAAAGCCGCATTCTGATAAACGTACTGCATATTCTATGCCAACTAGTGCACATAATACGTGGATAAGGCATAGTCAGTATACTTATCCAAAAGCTACAGATATTTTTGCAAATGCTAAGCAAACATCCGACCTTTTTGAAATGAAAGAATTACATAAAGTAGAAGAAAACGAGAATATAGATGACGACAAGCTTAAACTGGCTAGTAAAACGTTTCGAAGAAATACTATGACTGATAAAGAATCACGATCTAACTACATCAAAAATAAATCTGCTCCTTTTAATAGACAAGATATATTTTTTACGGGTTCTCTGAATAGGATTCCACAATATACATCACAGAAATCATTAGCATATCATCTTTCTGTTACTAATTTACCGGAAGTGGATAAACCAAGAAAGGTAACATTGAAAATACATTTACATAAGACGGTTCACACTAATTAACTGACTAAGTCAAAATAAATGAAATTTGCACATCTAAAATCAAAATATAAAATTTTGCAAGTTTTATATAGATATATTTTGGAACTTTTATACTTATATATAGAATAATAATTTTTTCAATCAGTTTTCAATAGTCGTTGAATGCAACCAAGTCTAAACTAAAATACTGTAACGTAGATAAATTTAATATAACCTTTCGTATATTGACGAGAAAGAAAATGAGAAACCATATATTGAAGAGAAAGTTCTAAAATTTATTTGTAATTTGAGTAAAAATTTATCCATTGACAAACCTATTGTTGCTTTTAAATAAGAACTTATGTAATGCTAAAATTTAAAAACTAATTTAGTGATAAATTGTTGGTTAGGTTCTTAGTTCAGATAATTCTACGAAACATAAAACTAAAAAGTCAAAAATAAAAAAAAAATATAAAAAAAGAAGATAAAAAGCGTGCTTTACTTTAGGAAGTTATTAACTTCTAAAATACACTTTTATGAAAGGGGGATGGCTAACTAAAAAGTAAAAAAACAAGAAGTTTTGAAGCAAATAAAATATTTGTGATAACAGCTTCACAAAGTTTGTAAAAGTTGAATTTTTTTTTTTGTCTGATTTTCTGATGTAAGAAAAACCTAAGACCAAACAGTGTTGTAAAACCTTCCTGTTAATACTCAAAATTCAAATTTTAAAAACTTGGAGAAGCTGTTATCACAAATATTTTATTTGCTTGAAAACTTCTTGTTTTTTACTTTTTAGTTAGCCATCCCTCTTTCATAAAAGTTTATTTTAGAAGTTAATAACTTCCTAAAGTAAAGCACTCTTTTTATCATCTTTTTTTATATTTTTTTTTTATTTTTGACTTTTTAGTTTTATGTTTCGTAAAATTATCTGAACTAAGAACCTAACCAACAACCAACTAACTTAATAATTTTTGGAGTACACTTTTCATTTATAGTCGATGTACCCACATTCTGTTAAGAGAATTCATGTGTATGTATAAAAAATTTTTTTTTTAAGTTCGTCCTAGGTCTTTGGTGTCTTCAGCAAAGTTGTAGCTTATTATGTTTGAATGAAAATCAAACAATAATAAAGGGCATTACTTTGTCATTTTTCCCTTCTTAAACAAGTAAATATTTAAAATATGATGAATTTTAAAACAATTTGTTTTTACAGTAAAAATTTGATTTGTTTTTGATAATTTACCATTTTTAAATTTCTGAAAATAAACAATTAGAAAAAAACTATATGGACCTAAATTACAAAAAAAAAAGCTCTACCGATGTCCCACGCTGAATATTTTTTTGATTGAAAACGTTTGGAAACATAATTTATTATAAACATTAAGTTAATTTTTTGCTGTACATGATTCTGGACGCAATTTTTTTTTTTCGTCAAAAACAAGTAGATCTCGTGGATCCTAATTTAAAAAGACCAAAAAAATTTTTTTTTTATTTTTTTGATGTTTAAATTTTGTAGACCAATTTCAAATTTTTTAATGAAACTTTGTTCTGCAAAGTTGTTGCTCGTGATATAAGCTACAATGTTTCCTTGGACCACTTTTTGGGTTTTCATACAAAGATTGAAAAATCATCCCAAAACCGTTCAAATCAAGTTCAGCATTTTGAAAACGGTAAATACATGAAAAATCGTTGATTTGTATGGGAATATTTTTTTCAAGACATATAGCTTCTTCTGAAAAATTAAATATTATGTAAAATTAACCCTTGGAGGTCCTTAAGAAAAAGTTACATTCGAGTCCCTAGGGTGACATGTCACCCAGAATATATGTTTATCTAAATTGCATTTACTTTTAGCTTTAAAACTTAACTTTTTATGATTCTAATTTAATAACTGGATGTAAATATTGTGTGAAGAAATATGATTCAATCAATATAGGCCCTAAAGACTCACTTTAACGAGGCAATTATATAAATAAATTAAGCAAGCGCAAAAAGAACCGTTTACGAAGCATAGATTCTTTTTATAAAAAAATTTGGAAAATATGTACTCCTTTGTACCCCTAAAAGTATTTTAGAAAATACATAATATCTACAAAAACATTATTTTTTGAAGAAAATTCACCATTTTGAAAATTTTAGGAAAAAAATATCAAAAAAATTTGAAAAAATCAGACATTTTGAGCTTTTGACCGTTTTTAGGCTGTGGAAAAATGTAAAATTACATTGATAAATGAAATATTATTACAAAAATAATAAAGACAAATGTAAAAATATTACCTGGGTGACATGTCACCCTAGGGACCCATGTGTTACTTTTTTTTAGAGACCCTTTCCAAAAGCCAGATTTAAGTTTTTTCTTTTGCTAAATTATCTTTTTATGAATCCTGACAAAGTCATAAAGTTTCAATAATATTGGAATCAAAATAAAAAAAAAAAAACAAAATTGAGTTCGTTTTTGGGTGACAAGTCACCCTAAGGATCTCCAAGTGTTAAGCAACTTTTTCATACATTGTTTCGTTGTTTTGATACAAAATATTGAAGTTTCCATACAAATCTCCGATTTTCCATGTATTAACCATTTTTAAAATGCTGAACTTAATTTGAATGGTTTTTGGATGATTTCTCAATATTTTTATATGAAAACCCAAAAAGTGGTTCAAGTAAACATTGTAGCTTATATTATGAGCAATAACTTTGCAGAACAAAGTGAGTGTTTTATTTGAGTCAGAGTACCATAAAAATTGATTTTTGAAATTTTTTTTCATTAAAAAATTTGAAAATGATCTAAAAAATTCAAACAACAAAAAAATGAAAAAAAATTTTTTGGTCTTCTCAAATTAGGATCCACGAGATCCAAGTGAAATCCATTTGTTTTGGGCGAAAAAAAAATCGCGTTCAGAAACATGTACAGTAAAAAAAATTAACCTCACATGTAAAACATCATTTAATGTATTCATTTGCATTAACATTATTAATAAATAATTAATATTATTAATAAAAAAATCACAGTCCAAAATCTAATGAGCTGAAGTAAGTGAAGTTTATCAACTTCAAAAATACAAGTTTTTGAAATGTGAACACAAAAACATAAAACAAGCGAAAAAATTAAAATCTGAAACTTGTACAATTTGTAACTATGACGGTATCATGTTAAAAATTAATGAAAATTTTGCTATTGATGAGAACCAAAATTGTACAAGTTTCAGATTTTAATTTTTTCGCTTGTTTTATGTTTTTGTGTTCACATTTCAAAAACTTGTATTTTTGAAGTTGATAAACTTCACTTACTTCATCTCATTAGATTTTGGACTGTGATTTTTATTTATTGTTTTTGAGTGTTGATTACGATTCCTAACACTCAAAATGAAAACTTGTAAAAACTTGTAATAAGAGATGTATGTGATGTGAATGAAAATTTTATGTTGTTAGAAAAAAAATTTTCCTGTTCGTTTTAGACATAGGGTGTCTTAGGCAAAGTTGTTCATATTCATGAGTAGAAAATTTTGGCATGAAAATTTTCCATTTTCCCGGAAAATTTCGGAATTTTCCACCTGGTCACGCTATTTTTTTGTATGGACACCCTATGTTTTTTTGATCCATAAACACTCTCACGCTGAATACGAACATAAGTCTAGAACATATTGTGGGTCTCAGATGAACCGTTTGGGCGCTACGCGGTCTTCAAGAAAAAAAAGCGACTGCAATATAAAACTTGTAAAAATTAAAAGACTTAAAATTTTTTGCGGCATAATTTGAATGCATGTATTTTAAAAATTATTCAGAAATGTCTGCTCAGGATACGAGTGTATCTATGAAACTTTAGTATAAATATAAATTAGTTTCAACAATGTGATTCTCTGACACTAATACTAACACAACAAAAATAAAAAAAACTCTCGTGTCATTTTTTTAAGCTACAGCGCTGCACATTAAAATGTTATTTCAAACATTATGATAAGGAAAATTCGTTGCGTTTTAATTTAAAAAAATGAAATTTTAAATAAAAAATAAATAAATGTAATAATAAAAAAATGAAAGTCTGTTTTCAAACAAACATTTCTAATTTGATATCGCTATTTTTGAGAGGAATTTAGTGATATATTTTTTTTTTGATTTTTCGAAAAAATTTTGAATTATGGTGAAAACCGTTATTTTTGACCAAAAGTTGTTCGGAAAATTTTTTTTGGACACCCTAGTCCAGATTTTCAGCGGACCTCGGCCAACGAAAATGAGGCATAGTTTCAGAAAAAACTATAGGTCTATGATATTCCAGAAAGTCTGCAGCGACGTTTTTCCATACAGGATTTGTCGATTTGAATAAATATAAAAGTATTATAAAATTTAAAAAAATATATGAATTTCTCTTCATTTTTTCTTCAAAAACGTTCATAACTCAATAGACGACTTCACCGTATATTAATTTAAAAATAATCGTCTATTAAAATTATGTACATTATGTTCAGATTTGTATGAAAACGTCCCTCTATACTTGAACACTCTCTTTAACTATACACAAGCATCTCCTTATTTGCACAATATTTTGTTTATTATACGTCTAAATTTTTGTATGTGTTAGTGTGTAAATATACATAAACGCTTTGTAATCTATAAAAAAATATTCAACAGGCGCTAATTCTGATCAATGTAAATAAGTGTCAAAAATATAGGACAAAAAAATTAAGAATTTAATTTAGCGGGAAAACGAAAATAATAAATTATTTTTTTTAATTCTCATCAAATGAAAATATTATAAAAAATAAAAAAACAAGATGTTTCACATGAGGTTTTTTTCATTTTCAATAATTTAAACACATTTTTTTCCATAAAAATCATGTTTTTTCTTGTAACATTTTCATTAATTTAATTTTCATGATCAAATTGTAATTTTAATTCAAATAAAGTACCAAATTGTACTGTTTAAGTGATAAAAGCCCCCTAAAAGTGATAAAAAATATGTTTCACTTAGTTAAAAATTACATAAACTTAGTAAAAGAAATATAACGGTCATTTTTTTTTAAACGTCAAACTTCCTATACTTGCACACTCTCTATATTTGCCACAATTTTTTTGGTCCCTTGAGACGTGCAATTATAGTGATTTAACCTGTATATATTCAAAATTTTGCGTTACATCGTATATTAAATTTATCTATGATATAGTATACAGTGAGTTTTTAAAAGTTTCCATCATTCTTTGTTGCTCTTTATGACGCTTCATGAGTCCTTTTTATTAAACTTTATTGATATTCAATGATTCTTTGTCCATCCTTTACGCAAAGTATAACGTTATAACAAATTCGTTTGTGTATAGATAGCGGAAAAAGTATAATGCGCTCTGTACGTAAATTATGTATAAAGGAGTAGTTACAGTCCTGCCCAGTGCTGTTAACTATTAATTTATCTTCATTACTTCTCATTGATATTTATGATTTTTATTGAACCTTATTGATATTCATTACTTTTTTTACTCTTTGAAAAAAAATTAATTAAAAAAAATAAGATCAATAAAGAGTCATGAAGTTTAAAAAATATTCAAATTAAAGTTCAATAAGGATCAATAAATATCAATCAGGAGTAATGAAGATATATCAGGAGTTAACAGGACTGGACAGGTCTAAAAAGATGTGCAAAGAGTTATTGAAGATTAAAAAGTTTAATAACAAGGACTCAGGAAGAGTCAAGAAGAGCAACAAAGAATATGATGAAAGAAAAAAAAAATTATCCGGATACTCTAGAGGCACAAAAGCAAGTAAAAATTTTAGAAATTAGTGTTTACCGCCAAGTAACAAATAACTCATTATTAAGTTATCTTTCTAGAACTCAAGTTTTGTTTCATCAATTTTGGATTTGACATTATTAAAATCACCTTCCTTCATTTTATTAGCTTTGAGTGGATTTTTTACAATGGCTGGTGAGTGTGTTTATTTAAAAAGAGCATTTCAGATCATTATTACTATACGATGCTCAGTTTAGATATTTAAATCGAAAACTCCTTAATATGGAGTCAATGTTTATATTCTGGCCACTTCGTTTAAATGTTTTCATATTACTTGATACTTAAAATCTAATAAACGGTATTTGTGATAAAGTAAATAAACACAAAACATAAAGGGAAAACGCGTCAGTCTGTAAAGTCTGTAAACTTCGGAATTGTAAACTTCGTAAATCGATTTAAAGATGCTTGACGCGTTTGTCAATCGGTAAATATTCCGTAAAGTTATTTTACAGGTACAGGTCCTTGACGGCTCCAAACGAGCACTCATATTTTAAGAAAAACACGGTTTTAGCTACAAAACTGCATCACTCGTTTTTTTTAATTCCTCCGGCCATATTGTTTAATTTGGGCTCCAAAATCAACCGTTTTATTCGAAAAAAACCTAATTTTACCCCTTATTTTACAGAATTTTAAATTAAATTATAGTTTTTTATTAGTTAAAATGAGACTTTTCTGTCTGTTTTGTGTCTGTTTAAGTCTGTTTTGGGACGCTTGGGACGTGTTTCGGGATTTCTTACAAGTATGACATCGTTTTAATTAGGTTAACAGTATTATAATAAGATTTGTCGTAAGACTGCCGTAATTCAGATAAGATTTTCAAAAAACTCTTAATAATGTCGTTGTAGGTTTTTTTGTTCCATTTATCTATATAACTGCACGTGCGAGAGAACATATGAGTGAGGTTGCGATATCACTGGTGCCAGTAATAGGTAAGATTTAAGATAAAAATTATTTGATATATTGTAATAAAAGCCTTTGATTGTTAATTTTTATTTTATAATGTAGGATAAGGCCAATAAATTTCAATTTGATCTTGATTAGACGTTTCGATTTTTATTTAAATCTTCATCAGTAAAAACTAAAAAATAATTTTAACTAAATAATATTATAAATTATTATTTATTATGATACCAATAAGAAGAAAAAATATTTCAATGAAGAAAAACTACCAAAAAAAGAAAATTTAAACAAATTCAATGAAATTTTTACTGGTAATAAAATAATTAATAATTTATAATATTATTTTGTTAAAATTAATTTTTCTAGTTATTTTATTGATGATGATTTTATATAAAAATCTAAACGTTTAATCATTTTTTTTTTAACAATTTTTGCAAAAGGTGAATCTTTGTTCACCACACAAAGCATTTTTAAACGATTATGGACCTTTTTTAGGGAAACAAGTATTGCGTAAACAAGGGACTTTAACGTCGTTTTTTTTAAAGGACCCGTGAGTGTTAAATTAAATTTTATTGGCCTTATCCTTTTTACACTTTTAATTCTAATACTCTTAATAATTTACTTGTACCCCTTTACTTTTATTTTTGCAAGCCTAATTCACACCTTTTTTAAATAAACAAAAAAACTTCAATTTGTTTGTCTTAATTAACCGTAAAATTTACAATTTTCTTGTAAAATTGTAATCTGGGCTGGAAGTGCATGGTTTTTTCAATAACATTTTAACATCAATCTGAACTGTAGTGTACTGAAAATAATAATTTTTTTTTAAAGGATTAGCAAATACTATCGCAAGAATACTTTGTGGACTTTTGAGCTCATCTGAAAAAATTAATGCTCTTTTTTTAAATAATATTTTTATCACTCTTGGAGGACTTGCAACAATTATTAGTGGAATTTATATTACACCTTTCTGGCAGTTTTCATATGCAGTAATTTTTGGCCTTGCTATAGGTAAACTGTTTATTATTTAAATTAAATTAGAAAATAGACTACGGGTGTTCTTAGTGTTTTACTTAGACTTTGTTGTTACGATCGATTGTCATGGTTCATGAAGAGACTAACTTGCTTAAATTATAATAATTTAATATTGTATTTTTCCTCCAAAACAAATCCGACTCACAATTACTCCGCCGAACAAATAAATCCGACCAAACTCGCGTTATTTGGTCGGTAGGCAGATTGGATAGAAATTTACTGAGAATTGTGAGTTTTTAATTATTTTCAAATTGCTTTAATCCCAAATACGTAGTTAAAGTTAATTGTTTCTCAGTTGTATCTCGAAGTCATTTTACACAGCTTCTGAAAACCAATTTTTTTAAATATGGTCTTCCGATATTTCTATGATATTCATTCATTCATTTTGGTATTTTTTTTTTAATTCTTAATACACTTTATTACCGAAAAAAATTACATTTCATCAAACTTTGGATAGTTTCAAGAATTCGTTTTATTTTTTTGCTGATTCGCTTTCAGCCTGATAATAATCTGTATCCGCCCCTGAAATCTGTTCCACTTTCTCATTACATACATTATCCAAATCTTATGGTATACACGCCGCTGATGTTAACTGACATGTTCAATGTTCCGATTCTTGTTTCCACTGAATTCAAATGAACGTCATGTTTGACGTTTTACGATAAAAATTTTACCGTACACAAAAATGCCATCCATAAAAATATGACATGTTCATTGCTTGTAGTGATGTACCGACTGTCTTCTTTTAAAAAGACGTAATAAAATTTTATGTGTAAATGTAATTATTGTAATATCGATAGATCAATATGTATCTTAGCTTTCACGTTCGGAATTTACGGAAGTTTATGATTGCAATCAACTACAGTATTTCTCATTTAAAGAACAATAACTTAAAAAATAAAGTTATTATTTTTTTTAATAGCATGCTTTTCAGCTTTAAGATCTATAATTGTTGTTGATTTGTTGGGATTAGAAAAGCTGACGAATGCCTTTGGATTATTAATGATGTTTCAGGGTATTGCTGCAATTATTGGTGGACCATTAGCCGGTAATTACATTCTTACTGCGCTTCTTCAAGCGCTAATAAATTTCTTAATTTTAGGTTTATTTATGGATTTGACTGGAAGCTACGATGCATCGTTTTATTTTGCTGGTGGATTAATATTATTTTCCGCATTTTTATGTTATCCTCTTAACTATGTAAAGAAGTGGGAAAATAAAAGAAAATTATTTAACATAAATCCAGATAACTAAATTTAAATCAATACAAATTAATAAAAACAATCACAATTTTATATTGTGTATAGTGTAAATTTGTTCAAAATGAATTTATTCAAAATTTGTAAATTTTATAAACATATTTGTAAAATAAAAAAATCTTGAAATAATACTTTCAAAACCCGAACATTTTACTATAACCAAATGGAAGTATTGTCGAAACTTATTGAGCATGCATAATCCCAACGTCAGAAAAATTGATAAAATCATATGGAAATGTATGGTTCTTCAGACAGCACCAACTTTAACTCATTCGACGCCGCTCCTAGAAATATTGAGTTTTGAACAAACAGTTCTTCTACGATCTATTCTTTAAGTAAAAATGAACAACTTTCTCTTCGATGAAAATTTCAGGTTTCATATAAAAATTTTACAGGAGAGCCAAAATAAAATACGTATAAGTGCTACACAAATACATACAGAAATCTTGTACGAGAATGAAAAAAACGCGATTTTTCTTAAAAGTTTAGCTCATAATTTTTTAGCGTTTGGTTTAAATTCAAAAACCATGCAACTATTTGATACAAAACATTTTAAATTAAGACTCTAAAAAAGATTGACAAAGAAATTTTTTGATATGAACGAGAAAAGTGACCGAAAAGTAGGTGTTGCGTTGACGCAACGGATGACGCGAATGAGTTAAGTACAGAAAAAAGGCTCTAATTGGACAAGGCAAATTTGAATAAGTTTTATAATATTGACTTTTTTGAACTTTGCTTGATTTTAATTTGCTCGATATCTTTATTTAATTTTTTTTAATAAATGATTCGACTTTGTCGCAGACACCACAAACTAACTCTTGTGATTTCAAATGATTACTGTAATACCTGTGAACCCATAGCACAAGTACAAGATTACAACACCTGATGATCTACCGAACATGCCTGAACAATCAGGTTCATTTTGCAATACAGTCATGTCAATAGAGAGTAATTTAATGCCATGTCTTAATTAGTGAGATATCTGACCTCGGATATCGATATCCGCTCTACCTGTCTTAGCTACAAAAAATTAACATTTAATTTTTTTGCATTTTAAAATCAAAATGGACTTAAAAAAGAAAATTGTTTTGAAAGAAATACCAATCATACCAAAATTTTCTTCTCATAATTCTGCACAACTTTGCTTAAGACACCATATATCTAAGTCGTACAGGAAAAATTTTTCTCATACAACACAAAATTTCATTCACATCACATGTATCTCTTAAAGGAATGTGCTTTATGTATTGCTTGATTTTGAGTGCTAGGAATCTTAATCAACACTCAAAAATAATAAATAAAAATCACAGTGCAAAATCTAATGAAATTCTCTTTTTATCTGAGGTTTGTCAACTTTAAAAATACAAATTTTCGAAATGTGAACTCAAAAACATTAAACAAGGTAAAAAATTAAAATCTAAAACTTGTAAAATTTTTATTTTCACCAATAGAAAAATTTGAGATCAAATATTGAGAAAAAATTTGCGAATTGAAACACTTTTAACCCTTAAGTTAGAAACTTATTTTACAATCATATATAAGAAACAGTCGTAAATCTTACGACTGTTAATTAAAATTAAATTATTTATTAATTTAATAAATATAAATTATTTTTATTGAATTGAAAAGGAACGTTTAAGAGTAAGAATACCACATTAAAACAATACTTAAATCGCTCTTGTGGACAATGCGAGCATAATTGTGCTCTATGTTCGTTACAAAATGGCTGCTTGCAGTGCTTGCAGTAATTGATCGTCATTCGTCGACGTTCTAATGGACACAACTTGCAAGTGGTACGTTTCATTTCTTAAGGTCGTGGTTCATCCTCTGGTACATCACATTTGAGTATAATTTGAATGTCTCTCTTAATACAGCGTCTCAAATTTACGGTCTTAAACTTATCAAAAAAACATTGTTAATAGTGAGTTTATCAGCTAAATTGCGTATAAAATCAGACATTTTCACTAGTTTTTGATGTGTTGGTTAAGGTTTATCGATATTTTCCTCGTTGGTCACTAGAATACGATATAAAATTTATAAAAAAATCGAAAAACGACTTTCATGTAGGTGATTGAATGGCTCACAATTGATTATGTGGGTCACAAGAATTCCTATTTATGCTACATAGCTCAATTACATCAGATTTTTAAGTTTTTAAATTGATTTTGAGATAAACATGTTAAATTAACACAAAATAAAACATTAATTTGACTTTTTTTGCATTTAAAATTCAAAAATCATATCTCTCCATTGTGCATAAAAACTGACGTAATAAAGAAATAGTCGTAAATTTTACGATTCACTTTTTGATTCATATATAATGCACTCTTCAAGGTAAAAAATAAGAAAGAGTTGATAAAATGTACCGTTAAAAAGTTATTTCAAGTAATAGACACCTAGTCGTAAAATTTACGATATATTCTTACTCCAGGGTTAAACAAAAATATTTGAAATTTTTTTTAAATTATGTGTTTATTTCCTAAAAAGACTCATTATTCATCTTGTTGTCTTTTTTGGTGGAAATATTTATGATAATCAATACTAATGGCTTTATTTTGTCCTAACTTAATTTACTCAATAAAATAATATCAAAATATTATTTACCTAAGAGTTAATCTAAATTTACTGCGAAAATATATTATTTACAGATCTTGCCAAATATAGAAAAATTTAAAACGTGATCGTGAACGATATACACGAGCGCATTTCTATGTAAAGAATTGGCAAATTGGGTAAGTCCGCCATTTTGGGTCAGTCGGCAATTTTGGGTCAATCCACCATTTTGAAAAAAAATCCGTCATTTTGAATCTTCGAAAAATTCGCCATTTTGAATTTTTGAAAACTGCCATTTTGAATTTTTGAGAATTGCGCACTTTTTGGAAACTGCGCACTTTTTGAGCATTGCGCACTTTTTGGGAACTGCGCACTTTTTGTAACTGCGCACTTTTTGTAACTGCGCACTTTTTGTAACTGCGCACTTTTTGAGAACTGCGCACTTTTTGTAACTGCGCACTTTTTGAGAACTGCGCACTTTTTGTAACTGCGCACTTTTTGAGAACTGCGCACTTTTTGCGAACTGCGCACTTTTTGGAAACTGCGCACTTTTTGAGAACTGCTCACTTTTTGAGAACTGCGCACTTTTTGGAAACTGCGCTTTTTTGTAAACTGCGCACTTTTTGAGAACTGCGCACATAGTCGGCCATTTTGAAATTGACACAGACGGACCCCATCACCGCGCACAATACCTGCATTTCAAGAAATGCGCTAAAAAGCTTTGACGTTTATTTGACATCAATTTACAGGGTTGAACGAAGTAAAATATAAATGGACAACTGCATTAAGGCTGAATAATAATGATATTTTTTAATATCGAATTATTGAACGATTTTTTTTAATTTCGAATTCAAAAACATATTTATATGATTTGCATCAGAGGCACATACCGTCTATGAATCATTCTGTTCACATGAAAATAAAAAAATGGGAAATTCTAACCACATGCGGTTGAGAAAAGTGCATTTTGATGGGACTCGTTGAATTGAGTAAAATTAACCTTTAATTTTAATAATTATAAATCAATAAATGTGTGAAGGTTTCAAAAATTTTCAAAAATTTCTAAATGGCGGTTAAAAAAATTAGTTTTTTCAAAATGATGGAAAAAACCGCCATTTTAAAATTTTTGAAAAAAACCAACATATTAAAATTTTTGAAAAAAACCAGCATTATGAAAATAACCACCATTTTGAAAATAACCGCCATCTTTTATGAAAATTTATCATTTTATATAATTTAAGTAAGAAAAAATCAGGAAATAAACATGACAGAAATTACTATTAGTATCAGTGTGAAATTACATGCGAATAACCGATTTTAGGTTTAGTTTTCAAGGTTTTTGAACTTTTCTATCAATTTGCATGATAAAAGTTTTCAGCTAGATATTTTTTAGTTTTGATTAAGATTTGACTGTAAAACAACTTCTGTAGGTTCCTTAAAACAAAAGTTAAGACTATTTTTTAAAACGAGTGTTTTAGTCAAAAAGTCGAGTTTTTTCATGTTTTTTTCTAGTAATGCACGGCAAATGTAAAAGTTGCCGTAGCACATTTTAAATTTTTTTTTTTAAATTTCAAATATGTTGCAGTACAATTGTCGTAGTACGACAAGTTGCCGTGCACGGCAACAAATACGGCAAGTTTTGCATTATACAATTTTCATATAAAAAAAAACAAAAGTGATTAGATGCTTTATTAGAATATGCAGAGGCGCAGTAAATAAAAGAATGTGTTTCTAGAACGCTTGTTCGATTGCAGGTGAGAATATATTTCTGATATCTTATTTATACATGAATTCTGTATGTATGAGAGTGAGAGTAAACTAAAAGCATATATGTATTATACAGTGATGTCCTTCTTTAATTTTTCAAATTCAATTTGATAGCGAACCCCTTGTTAAAAATTTTAAAGGACATCACATAATGCATATAAATCATTGATCATTAATCATTACTAATTCTAACATGCTTGAAACACGTTAAAAAAATCTCAATTATCTAATTAAAAGATAAAAAATTTAAAAAAAAAATATAAATTTTATACTTTTTTGATGAAACGTGATGCAAAGCCCTTAATAACACGAAATTCCTTAAGTCGTATAGTTTTTTGTTTAGGAACCCCCAAATATCATTTTATTTTTGGATTTCAGACCACTTTTTTGGTCGGAAAATGATGTGATTTCAAAATTCTATAAGATTTTGAGATACTTTGAAAATCTTGCCCCTCGCTACCAAAAACTTAAAATTTTCAGATAACTGAAAAAAACATTCTCGAAAATTTAGAAAAAATTACTTAAAAACCGGTAAACTAAAACTGTTCAAAAAAGCGAAAATTTAAAAAAAAACCGGAAATTTTGAAAAAGTTTAAAAGCTCAAAAAAAAATGCAGAAAACGTTAAAAACTAAAATTCAAAATAAAAGATTTTAAATTAAAAAAATCGAAATTTCGTTAATCACATTATATTAATCAATTCATTCTTTAATTCCAATTTCAAATGAAACAAATAGAGCTTTGCTTTTGTATTAACTTGATAGAAATCAATCAAATTTTCATGTTCTATTAATCTATTGAAATAATATTACTACCTATAATATAAAACTACGCTAAATTAAACTGAAATATGTTAATATTTTTCGTGGTAAAATCAATTTAGAACTAGCATTTAATATGACATTCAATACATTTATTTCTGATTTTAAGATGACCTATAAACTTTTTGACAATCGAAATGTGTTATTTTCCACTTACTGATTCAATTTGGGTTCAATCAAAAATATGGACTTTATAGCAATCAGTGATTTTACAGCCATAAAAGTTAATAGCGTAGTTCTAATAATTTATTTCAAACAACAGTTTTACTATTTATTTTTATAGTGAATCAGTATAAATATCGATTTCATAAATTTATGATCTATTTTTATGAAAAATGAAAAGTTCAATCTTTAACGTTATCCGAAAACTTTTATTTTTCTTAATATTTATTTATTCAAGTTACATAATAACAATGAAAATTATTGATACTTATGAAAATAATTCTCTCAGTATAGTTATTGAAAATCTTAAGCCATATGATCTACAAATATTTCCATCCATAGCCGTTTGTGAAATTGGATATACTAAAGAGACATATAATGGGATTGAAGAATTAATGGAAGAGTATGGGAAAACAGGCTTTTAATTTAACTTTTATACAATTTTTTAAGAAAGTATCCGTTTACTATTAACATTCTAGTGTTGCTGCTCAATAAAATAAATTGCTATAAATAAATATATATGACCCTATTGTTTTGTGCTGGAAGTGAAAAAAAGATTCTTTCTTAAACTTAAATAATTTAATTATTTCGCACGGCTACTTGCACGGATGAACTATGTTTTGCACGGCTGTTTGAATGGTTCCATTTTCAGCACGTTTCACATCCTGATTTTCAAAAAATTTTATCGTTGGCACAATTTTATCGAATATTATTACAGTTTTATATGGCCTATTTTAAGTGTAAAGGCAGGTAAAAAGAAATCATCTAATTTAGCTTTTAGAGGGAAAATGGTCTAAAGGGAGGGGAAACATGTCACGCACTCTCTTTAGCGTCTAAAGAGTGACCCTGAATAATTTCCCCCGCACTAACACCTTTTGCCCCACGATATTCATTTGAGTCAAAATTTGCTTTATACAGTGTGTTCAAAACAAGTTGGCACATCCTTTTTATTACCATTCTATTACCATTTTTTACCATTTTTAACCATTTTATTACCATTTTATTACCTTTTATTACTATTTACATTTTTCATTACCATTTTGTTACCATTTTATTACCTTTTATTACCATTTATAACCATTTTTTACCATTTATTACCATTTTAAAAAATTCATGTTTTACCATTTTTTACCATGTTATTACCTTTTTTAACCATTTTATTACCATTTATTACCTTTAATAACCTTTTATTACCATTTCATTACCATTTTTTAACATTTTTTACCTTTCAAAAAATTTATAAAAAACAAGTGAAAAAAACTTATTACCATTTATTACCATTTTTTACCATTGTATTACCATTTGTTGACATTTTGAAAATTTTGATGAAAAAAATCGTTACCATTTATTACCGTTTTTTACCATTACATTGCCATTTTATTACCATTTTCAAAAAATTTCAAAAAAAATGAAGAAGAGCTGTTACCTTTTTATTACCTTTTTATACCACTTCATTACCATTTCATTACCATTTTTTCACATTTTAAGTAAAACAAAAGTATTTTTATGTCAAAATCGTAAAGGTATGATGAAAAAATCTTTATTTTCCTTTCTTTATCTTTTCCCTCTCACTATTTTACATGCCAAAATGCAAAGCACCGGAGCATTTATTATCAAAATATTTGAAGTTTGATGAAATAAATTTTTTTATCTCTCTTTCTCTTAATTTTTTTATACCTAAATATTTGAAGTTTGATGAAATTAATTTTTTTTATCTCTCTCTCTCTCTTAATTGTTTTATACCTAAATGCGGAGCTGCGAAGCAGCGGAGCATTTGTTATCAAAATATTTGAAGTTTTATGAAATGATTTTTTTTATCACTCTCTCTCTCTCTTAATTGTTTTATACCTAAATGCGGAGCTGCGAAGCAGCGGAGCATTTGTTATCAAAATATTTGAAGTTTTATGAAATGATTTTTTTTATCACTCTCTCTCTCTCTTAATTTTTTAAACCTTTGCAGGACGTCAGTTTTTTGCAACCCAAAAACTCTATTTTAGTTTTCAAGCAACCCCTCTGATAGAGCGATTGCAATAACTCTTTTGAATTTATTTTATGAACCCCCTCTTAAAAGTTTCTTTAATGAAATATTTAGATAAGAGTTTTAAAAGTTATTAAATTCGTAAAAGTTGAATACAAAAATTAAAAAAAAACAAAATATCAATATGAGCATTTGAATTTTATTTGAACAGATTTTTACACAAATTAATTTTTATTTTATATTGTCGTATTGTCTAGAGTCAGATAAAAATTTTTTACTTTTCAGGTTTTATATGATGTAAAATACTTTTCAAATGAAACTTATTGCATTCGTAAAACTCGGATACGAAAATGAGAGAAAGTATGAGAACAAGCAACTATGCATTTAGGTATTAAAAAATTGAGAGCGAGAGAGACATAGAGATAAAAAAAATCATTTTATCAAACTTTAAACATTTTGATATTAACCCTCGGTTCAGCGACAGGGTCTGGCCAGGTACATTGTATTTTTCATTAATTATTTAATTATGTTCTAATTGATCTAGCGACTTCAAATTCGGTGTAGCTTCCTAAAATCTTGTTTTCCAGCAATTTTTGAAATAAAAACCAGAAAGAAATCTTTTGAAATAGGTTTTTTGGATGTTAAAAAAAAACCTTAGTTTTTATGAGTTTTAAGTAAATGTTACCTGGAGAAAAGTTAAAGAGAACATTTTAAGCTGCAACTTTTCTGAACTGACCAAGTCGATATTCCATTAATCACACTAAGATCACTTTTATCTAAAGCTACAAAAACATGATTTTTTTACTTAAAACGTAAAATAAGCTCAAAATTGTGTATTTTTGACCTCTTAATATAGAGAATATCGACTTGGTCAGTTTAGCAAAGATATAGCTTGAAATATATTCTACAACTTTGCTTCAGGTGACTTTTACCATAAACTTACAAAATCATGATTTTTTTACTCAAAAAAGTTAAGGGCCTGGTTAGACCCCGTCGCTGAAAGTAAGGGTAAAAAATTATCCTCCGTTTAAATGCTCAAAAGCTCTGCAGCTCAGTATTCAGAAATGACGAATTAAGAGAGCCCGCAAGAAAATTTTGAAAGAGAGAGAGTTAAAAAACTTATTTTATCAAATTTTAAGATTTTAATATTAAAGCAAAAAAAAATGAGAGAGATGCGGTCCTACAAAGATATAAAAAATTAAAAAAGAGAGAGCGGGATATTCATTAAACTTCAAATATTTTGAAAACAAATGCTTCGCTGCTTCGCAGCTCCGCATTTAGGTATAAAAAATTAAGAGAGAGAGAGAGAGTGATAAAAAAATTCATTTCATAAAACTTCAAATATTTTGATAACAGGTATTAAAAAATTAAGAGAGTAAGAGAGAGAGATAAAAAAATTAATTTCATCAAATTTCAAATATTTTGATATAGGTATAGGTATTAAAAAATTAAGAGAGAGAGAGAGATAAAAAAATTCATTTCATCAAACTTCAAATATTTTGATAACAAATGCTCCGGTGCTTCGCATTTTGGCATGTAAAAATAGTGAGAAGGAAAAGATAAAGAAAGGAAAATAAAGATTTTTTCATCATACCTTTACGATTTTGACATAAAAATACTTTTGTTTTACTTAAAATGTGAAAAAGTGGTAATGAAATGGTAATAAAGTGGTATAAAAAGGTAATAAAAAGGTAACAGCTCTTCTTCATTTTTTTTGAAATGTTTTGAAAATGGTAATAAAATGGCAATGTAATGATAAAAAACGGTAATAAATGGTAACGATTTTTTTCATCAAAATTTTCAAAATGTCAACAAATGGTAATACAATGGTAAAAAATGGTAATAAATGGTAATAAGTTTTTTTCACTTGTTTTTTATAAATTTTTTGAAAGGTAAAAAATGTTAAAAAATGGTAATGAAATGGTAATAAAAGGTTATTAAAGGTAATAAATGGTAATAAAATGGTTAAAAAAGGTAATAACATGGTAAAAAATGGTAAAACATGAATTTTTTAAAATGGTAATAAATGGTAAAAAATGGTTATAAATGGTAATAAAAGGTAATAAAATGGTAACAAAATGGTAATGAAAAATGTAAATAGTAATAAAAGGTAATAAAATGGTAATAAAATGGTTAAAAATGGTAAAAAATCGTAATAGAATGGTAATAAAAAGGATGTGCCAACTTGTTTTGAACACACTGTATTATGATTTTCATATTATGAAACTTTAATAATATTCGACAAAATTGTGCCAACGGTCAAATTTTTTAAAAATCAAGATGTGAAACTTCCTGAAAATAAAACCGTGCAAAACATAGTTCACTCGTCCAAGTAGCCATGCAAAAAAATTCACCCGTGCAAATTTCACATTCATAAAAATTTAGCGCTTTTTATGAGGAAAAAAGTTGCCAAACAAATTAAATAATTGTTTTAAATAAAAATAATTTGATTTCTAAGTGTTATTTTACGATGAAAAAAAAAGTAAAAAATAAAAAAATATATAAAAAAATTCAAATGAAAACAAAGTTCTGACCATTATTTAGGAAGTTATTAACTTCTAAAATAAACTTTTATAAAAGGAAGGTGGCTAACTAAAAAGTGAAAAACAAGAAGCTTTAAAGTAAAATAAAGTATTTGAGATTAAACACAAATTTGTTAAAAGTTGAATTTGGGTATTAACAGAAAACCAATTTTTTAAGAATATTCACCTTCAAAATTCAACTTTTAACAAATTTGTGTTTAATCTCAAATACTTTATTTTACTTTAAAGCTTCTTGTTTTTCACTTTTTAGTTAGCCACCTTCCTTTTATAAAAGTTTATTTTAGAAGTTAATAACTTCCTAAATAATGGTCAGAACTTTGTTTTCATTTGAATTTTTTTATATATTTTTTTATTTTTTACTTTTTAGTTTTATTCAATGTTAACCTTTAAATTTCAAGTCGATGTGTTCACATTCTGTTAAGAGAATTCATGTGTATGTAAAAAAAAAATTTTTTCATGTTCGTGTTAGGTCTTTGGTGTCTTCGGCAAAGTTGTAGCTTAGGTTAAGGGGATTCTGAAAATATATTTTTTTTCCGAATTTTCCGGAAAATTCGTGGAAATTTTTTGAATTTTCACTAAAAGTTGTATGGCAACCCTATTTTTTTATATGGACACCCTAATTTTTTTTTACGCGAGCACCTCGGCCAACGAAAATAAGGCATAGTTTCAGAAGAAACTATGGGTCCTGGACGTCTCAGAAAGGCTGTGGCGACGTTTTTGCTTAGTAATTTTTTGTCAATGTGACCTAATATAAAAGTATTATAATAAGAGAATTCATGTGTATGTAAAAAAAAAATTTTTTCATGTTCGTGTTAGGTCTTTGGTGTCTTCGGCAAAGTTGTAGCTTAGGTTAAGGGGATTCTGAAAATATATTTTTTTTCCGAATTTTCCGGAAAATTCGTGGAAATTTTTTGAATTTTCACTAAAAGTTGTATGGCAACCCTATTTTTTTATATGGACACCCTAATTTTTTTTTACGCGAGCACCTCGGCCAACGAAAATAAGGCATAGTTTCAGAAGAAACTATGGGTCCTGGACGTCTCAGAAAGGCTGTGGCGACGTTTTTGCTTAGTAATTTTTTGTCAATGTGACCTAATATAAAAGTATTATAATAAGAGAATTCATGTGTATGTAAAAAAAAAATTTTTTCATGTTCGTGTTAGGTCTTTGGTGTCTTCGGCAAAGTTGTAGCTTAGGTTAAGGGGATTCTGAAAATATATTTTTTTTCCGAATTTTCCGGAAAATTCGTGGAAATTTTTTGAATTTTCACTAAAAGTTGTATGGCAACCCTATTTTTTTATATGGACACCCTAATTTTTTTTTTCGCGAGCACCTCGGCCAACGAAAATAAGGCATAGTTTCAGAAGAAACTATGGGTCCTGGACGTCTCAGAAAGGCTGTGGCGACGTTTTTGCTTAGTAATTTTTTGTCAATGTGACCTAATATAAAAGTATTATAATTATTAAAAAAAGTAATGAATTAGCGATAGCAAATTCCAAATGTTTGTTTGAAAACGCACTTTCATTTATTTTTAATTATTCAATTTTTATTTAAAATTTCTATAGCGCTATAGCGTTAAAAAAAATGACACAAGGATTTTTATTGTGTTAGTATTAGTGTCAGAGAATCACATTGTTGAAACTAATGTACGTGTATACTAAAGTTTCATAGATACTTCCGTTCCGTATGCAGACATTTCTGGATAATTTTTGAAATATATGCATTCAAATGAATGGGTCTTGGGATAAGAGTCGTAAGTCGATAAAAGTGAATTTTCGGTTTACGCAAATTTTGTGATTTCTTTCTGTTTGATGCCAGCCAATTAAAACGCAAATTAATTTTGTGATTGTTTTTTCATTATTACACTAATAAAGTAATGCCGATTATATCTGTTTAATTAAATTTTAAAAATAATTCATGATTTTAGAGTTTTAGACAAAATGTCGCTTATACCCAGAATTTTTGTCTGATTTTAAATTAAATTTTAAATAGACATATAAAAACGAAATTTTGGTATATTGTGTATGATATTTATTTGATATTTATTTCGTATTTTTTTTTTGTGGGATAAGCGACGTAAGTAAACAGAAAACATATTTGCATGGTTTTTTGTATGTGTTATGTCGTTTATCCCAAGATTTTTTTTCAAAATCATTTAGGTCGTTTGGCACATTGCTATAAAAATTAAATGAAATAAATTTTTGGTATTTTTTTTTGCAATCGAAAGGTTTTATGAATTCGAAAGTTTTTAGACAAAAAAGTTAAATTTGAAAAAAAATCGACTTAAAACTCTTATCCCTAAACCCATTCAAATAATGCCGCAAAAAAACTTAATTCTGTTAATTTTGCAACTAATTATTATTTATTAATAATATTAATGCAAATGAATACATTAAATGATGTTTTACATGTTTATAATAAAATAATCACTCCAAACGTTTTCAATCACAAAAATATTCAGGATGAGGCTTTTTTTGTATATTAGCTCCATATAATTTTTTTTCAAATGAAAATATCAGAAATTTAAATATGGTAAATTATCAAAAATAAATAAAATTTTTATTATAAAAACAAATTGTTTTAAATTTCATCATATTTTGAATACAGTAAAAATTCTAATAAGCGATAACTACTCAACAAGGACATATTCTCAATAAGGACATTTTAAAATTGTCTGTTATAATGTTCAAATTATTTTACTTTCATATTTTAGGAATAATTTGTAACAAAACATTATTTATTTCACGGGAAATTTTTATTATTTTCATTTGACAATAATTTTTCCATTTCTGCGTCACTAATTTGTAAAAAAAATCAATTAAATGCTCTAATGAGCTTTTTATGGAACTATATTCTTTTTCTTCTATAACTATGACAATAATGAATTTCAAAGGCCCATGAATGACTTCCCACGACTCATTCCTTGAATCTCCATGCTCTGAATTTAACCCAAACGATGTATCATAATTTTTTTCATGATAATATCATTAATATCACTTTTTGTTAGTTCATCAAGGGTTTCTCGACATTCTTAGTCATTAAATTGTTCGAATTCCTGTAACCTCGCATATTCCTTACATAATGTCGAATTCTGGTATTCACTCTTAAAAATTATTCTACGAATTTACGATTATGAAGGAAGATAACTCATTCCATTATCCAGATATTAAAAAATTTTCATTTGTATCCATTTTCAGATTTATTTCGATAGAAATAATTTAATCTTCACCGAAAAAACAATTCAAATTGGAGTTATTTTAATTTATGTGTATTTAAATTCGATATTTTTTTGTTTTTTGTTTAAATTTATCGCATTAGTTAAAAAGTCGGATGCAATTTTATTGTTTTGTTAACATATAGGGGATGTCCTTATTGAGAATATTTATTCTCAGCAAGAGACAGATATTTTAAAATTTCATATCCTTGATTGGAATTTTTACTGTATTTACTTGTTAGAAGGTAAAAATGACAAAATTCTCCCTAATAAAAATGAAAAGTAAAACCCTATATATGATTGTTTTTCAAACAAACATAAAAATATGAAAAATGGGAAATTATAACCAATGGGCGGTTTAGAAAAATGAATTTCGTTGGGACTCGTTTCATTGAATATAATTAAGTTTTAATTTTATTAATTATAAATCAATTAATGGCTGAATGTTTCAAAAAAGCATAGCATTTTTGCCACTTACTAGCAGTTTCATGACTTACCGATAATGGCGTTGCCACTTACCGGTAATAATTTTTAGTTTTTTTCTTTACATCAACTAGAATACATGCAAGAACAAACATTAATCGATCAGTTTTAAATAAGTTTTACACAAATTAGTCTAATGACATAAAAACCAATAAATACTGGCATGTTATATTTCTTGAGTTTTTGCCGACATTTTTTGAATGATTGGCGACATTTTTTCAATGATTGAAGACATGTTTTCAACAATGGTACAGACGGACAACATGACCGCGGTCAACACTTGCATTTTCAACAAATACGCTAAAAAGTACAAAATTATCGGTAAATGGCTATTTTTAGTAAGTCATTAGTCAACCCAAGGGCGGCTAAGAGCGTAAAAATTTGTATGGTGAGCGTAAAAAAAATTTGGATATATTAGTAAAAAAAAGTCAATAAATAGTGGAAGAACTAAGATATTAAAATTATTTTTTTTTTTCTTTCTTATTCAAATTCACTTCAAGCTCACTTTGGTCAATATTTCAACACATCAACAATATTTGTGAGGGATTCAAAAATCCATATTATGATAAAATCCTTAACTTTTTTTTTTATAAATTTCTTGAGATTTGAGAGAAATAAGAGAATCACAAGTCTCGAAATAATTCCTCCCTTATTGTTTTCCTCAAGCGAAACTTGTGGAATATTTTATTTGTATATTTTTATTTCTTTCTCTTCGATAGTTTTAGTACGCTCTCATGAAATGTTATCTCTATAGATACACATACGGAAACCTCAAAATTTTGTATGTGAAATTCGTAAGTTTTAAAATGAATTTTTGGTGTTTACAAACGATGAAAGTAAAATATTTAAATGCTTGAAAATTTCTTTGTAAAATTAACAAATTATTCAAAATCGTGTTCAGAAAACTAATATGGTCTAAAACTATAAGTAACTAAACTATAAGTTTTTTGACTTTTAGCCTGAATTAGAAAAATGGGAAATTCTAACCACTGGGACTCGTTTCATTGAGTATAATTAAGTTTTCATTTTAATAATTATAAATTAAAACAGTAGCCACCCAACACAAAGTATACTTGCTACACCATATACAATGTATAACGTCACCATACAATAAGTACGTTTCATACTTTTTAATACGTATGTTTGATGTTTAAATTTTTTTAAATGAAAATATCAATAGTTTGTATTGCCAAGTCAGTTGGTAATTGGAAAACTCATTAATTTTTAATTCTGTTCCATTTTTCAAAATAAAATATTCGCTGTACAATAGTATGTGTCCTAATATTTTAAAAATATCTTCGATTTTAACATTTTTCTTGTTATAATAATAATTATCAATATTTTTAGCTTTCTCAATTAAATTACAATTATTTTTTTCTTGAATTTTGTAAGAAATTAACAGATTTTCTAATATTTCCAAATAAATTTTAAAAGTGGGACAGAAAAACAAATTTGGCTATAAACGTCAAAATCACTATTTCATATCCAGTGTATTTTGTAAACAAAACAACATTTTTCACTTCGCGAAATCATTTTTATTTTTTAGTTGAAAAATGTATTAAAATAACCGAAATTTATTAATTCAACATTACTTGTTTGCTTTAAAATACCTTCGGCCATTTTCAAATTGGAAAACAACACTTTAATTGAATGAAATACACTTTTAAATTTTAAGCGGTGTTTGTTCAGTTTTATTTTGACGGAGCAATATTATTTAAATTTAATTTTTTTATTTTTAATGAAAAGAAATAAATAAAAGCACAATACATAATTTCATTATTTTCTTATTAAATTTGTACATATATGTGAAAAGATAATGAAAAAAAAACAATTTGTTTTAAAACTTTACATAGTACTTATTTAAGAAAATTTACTGCAAAAAAATTCAATATCGTTTTAGACTTTACTTATTTGTTAAACAAAATCTTCGTCAACCGGAGAAACTATTGTATTCAGATGAGATTCTGTTGTTGGGATGTAAAAATTTAATTAAAATATCCGATAATTCTAAACAATTTCATAATTACCTTCATAACATAACTCATATTTGTGCTGTTTTTTAACAAATTAACAAGTTTTTCTTTGTTAACAAGATTTAAAAAAAATAGTGACAAAATATTTTTCTTTTTTTTGTTTACATTAAATTTATCCGTCAAAATCATACGTTATGTAAAGTATTGTATCTCGTATAATGCAAAGTTGTGCAACAAAACAATACGTTGTATTGGGTGACTACTGTAAATAGCTGAATGTTTATTGTCATCCCAGCACGAAATTCTAGTGCGCCTCTTTGTGATATACATATAGGCGCATAGAAAAAAAAGTGCGCACACGAAAAGGCGCACAAGAATTTAGTGCTGCGACGATAATAAAAAATTTTATACAATGGTATAAAGGGCAGTTTTTTTAAACGATGGAGAAAACCGCCACGGTAAATACGAACATAAGTCTAGAGCATGTTATGGGTCTCAGATAAACCATTTGGGCGCTACGCGGTCTTCAAGAAAAAAAAGCGACTACACTCTCAAACAAAAACCAGTGGGACAGGCCAGTGGGAACCTAGTGGGGCCACTGGGAAACCAGTGGGAGACCAGTGGGGCCAGTGGGACCAGTGGGACCAGTGGGAAAAACTTGACCAGTGGGAAACCCAGTGGGACACCAGTGGGACTCCAGTGGGACCAGTGGGACACCAGTGGGAAACCAGTGGGGCCAGTGGGAAACCAGTGGGAGGCCAGTGGGGCCAGTGGGACCAGTGGGAAACCAGTGGGAGGCCAGTGGGGCCAGTGAGGCACCAGTGGGATACCAGTGGGGGCAGTGGGAGCTTTATAACGATCCCACTGTTCTCCCACTGGTTTCCCACTGGTCCCACTGGTCTCCCACTGGTTTCCCACTGGTCCCACTGGTCCCACTGGTTTCCCACTGGTCCCACTGGCCCCACTGGTTTCGCACTGGTGACCCACTGGCCCCACTGGTCCCACTGGTTTCCCACTGGTTTCCCACTGGTTCAAATGTCCCACTGGTTACCAGTGGGAAACCCCACTGGTTTTTGTTTGAGAGTGTACAAGAGAACACTTGTTAAAAAATCATCATCGATTGTTTTATAACTTTTGTTCTGATTTTTTCATCAGGACAAGTTTAAATTGGTAGTTTTTCAATGTTTTTTTTAAATTTTCAGGAAAATACACATCCACTGTGATTCTCTTTATTATTATTATTACTTCATTATTTATAAAGCGTCCAAACAGCGAGTATATCGCGCGCTATATATAAATTACAAAATTAGATTATTAAATTTAATTACAAAAAAAGAAATTTCAAAGTAATACAATATAAGGTGAAAATTAATCGTTATTATCTACTATATGATGAAAAACGCAAGAAATTTTCCAAAAAAGCTTTTAGTGTTATTTTCCCAAATGGACTGCTGAACTATAAAGAAACGTAAAAATTTAAACTAAAAAAAAATATTTTGCAAAATTTTTAAATTATGTAAAAAAAAAATGAAAATTTAAATTTTTTTAAGAGCCCCATAGTCTAAATTTATAGGTTTCAATGTCGAAAATTGATAATTATCTTCAGTTTTGATATAAAATTGTTGCTCTAAATGTGTTAAAAATCGTGAAACAGGGCAAAAAACTCGATTTTTTTTGTTTTTACGGTTCTTGCATGAGTTTTGGTGTCTAAAAATAGAGTGAAATATTAGAAATACCTGAAAATAATCTTCTACAAAGTTGAAGCTGAAGTTCTAAGGATGTTTAATATTCAATCAAATTTTATTTTTTTTGAGGATTTTTACTTAAAAAAGTGGTAGTTTTGTAAAAAAAAAACTGTTTTTTTGGATTTTTTTTTGCCTTTTTTGGTGTCAAGCCAGCTCAAAACCCCAAAAAATTATAAAATCCTTATAATTTTCAATTAGTACTATTTAATACGCGTCGAATAAGCCTAAGATGAGCTTTTTCTGAAAAGTTTTTGCCTGTTTTCCAAGCGATCAAAAAAAGCCAGTTTTTAAAAAAATTCAACCTCTTATTTCATCACTTTTTAGTGCAAAAAAAAAAAAATTCCAGATAAAAAATTTTCATAATTTGGCTTGGTCTTTATGGTTCAGCAGTCCATTTGGGAAAATAACACTAAAAGCTTTTTTGGAAAATTTCTTGCGTTTTTCATCATATACCAAATCTTATTTCTATACAAAAACTATTTAAGTTTGATATCGCATTGGTAAGCCTGGCTGGATACTTCGTTAATGGATTCTGTTTTTTCAGCTGATAAATACTTCATTCTTTTCAACATGGTCAATGATAAATATAGAGCTGTAAAACTTGATGTTGTAAAATCACCTCCACCATAGCGCAAAGTTTTCTTTCTTTTTAATGATGATGTCAGCGGTATTTAATGTATTCTAGTTAAAAGTTATGTGCGAATGGTATCTTTTTAAAAATTTCCGACAATTTTCGAATTGTTTTATTATTTGTTGAGGTGGACTTTTTCTTTTTAATTTTTTTTACATACTGTTACAAAATTATCTTGTTCAAAATAATAGATTTTCATTACTTGGTGGTTCACCCTGATTTGTATCGAATTTCTCAATATTTATTTTATTTATTTTTATCAGCATCATGTGTATCGTTGATATCGTTGTATATCTTTGTTGGTGTTATCACAATCGAGGTTGTAGAAGAACTAATTCTAGCTTTAAAATATAAACTTTTATTTTTGATAATGTAAGTGTAAATTTTTACGCTCACCATACAAAATTTAACGCCATCTTAACGCTCTTTATGCGACTCTGAGTCGATCCTATATAGGTTCTTTGATTTTATTGTAAGAAACAAACGATTTAAAAAATATTTTGTTCCATGAACGTGCACATAAAAGAATAGAAAACAAGGCTTAATTGTATAATAAAACATAAGATTTAAAAAGATTTTTGATATCTACCTCTGACGTACTATAGACCTATAAGGGCGCCTTCAATTACACAATTCCACTGTTTTAAGAAATAATAGATGCCGTTCTGTGGGATAAATAGTACTTTCTTTCTAGATGGAAACCAAAGGAATCTGCCGAATATAATTACGATGTCGAAGATTTCATTCTTCGAGTTGTTTTTCACAATTTATACAATCATGGACCAATTGCACCTTATTGCTTAGCTTACGCAGAATGTAGCAAGGAATCAACCTGCATAGGCTGTCCTGATAGTGGTTTCATTGGTTTTGCTGATAAGGTAGTCATTAATAAATTATTATAATAAGAAATAATAAAAAAGTCGGATGTAAAATTTTCTAATAATTACAAATTCTATATTAAAAAGTATGCTCCAAGAGCAAAGTTTATTTTTTCCTTTTAATTTTTCCGATGTCTATTTCTAAGAGCTATTTTTTTTCTTGGAATATCAAATCACAGAAAATAAATCATCTCTAAAATTTTAAAATTCATTCAATATTTAGCTTAAATTTCTGTACAAGTATCAAACTAAAATTAAGTGTGAATTAAAAAAACATTTATAATTTATTTTATATTTCGCGTGAAGTATAAGCTAAAATATTAAGTCGAGAAAAGTTTTAAAATGACACTTCAGACTTTTTAATCTATAATCTGCAAAGCGAAGGTCCTCAATGGGTTTTATAATTGAGTTCTGCAACTTTTCGTATCGCATGCTTCATTTCTTATCTCACCTTTTCTTGCTCTTTTAGTTGTTTATTTAACTCTTTTGATTACTATGGTAACAACTTACTAAAAGGCATTTCGATGGGACTCGTTTCATTGAGTATAATTTAGTTTTAATTTTAATAATTATAAATTAATAAATGGCTGAAAAATAGCGGTTTAAAAAAAATTAAAATGGCATGTTACTAACCGCCATTTTGAAAATTTATGAAAAAAATATTTGAAAAAATTGGACATTTTGGGCTTTTGACTGTTTTATCCATTAGCCCAATCCTTAAGCCTAATGTCAGAGCTTATAAGTTAAAGTTTATTTTAATAAACTTTTCCATCCAACAAAACAAATTATCAATTTTTAAAAATTTTTAACGGTTTTTCAAGTTTAGGAGGCTCAGGAACCCAGTCCATCTCAAAACTAATGAGCTTAAATCCATCCTAAGACCTCCTCTGTCTAACTAAAAAAATTTAAAACGTGATCGTGAACAACATACAGGAGCGCATTTCTATGTTTAGAATTCGCTAATTTTATAAAAATTTTAAATTTTACATTGTTTTCGGGTTTTTTTAGTTATTATTATCGATTTTGGATTTTATATCGTTTTTTTGTATTTCATAAAGTTTTTTGAATAATGTTTATATATCGTTTTTTGGGTTTTTTATATCGTTTATATCGTTTTGTCAATTATTGGCGATATTTATTAATGATTGGAGACATTTGCAATAGTGAAAATTTTAAATGTATAAATTGTGTTCGTTTCAATGAAAGATTTAAGTTAGAAAAACCAACAAATCATGCAGTTTGGAGTAATATGTGCCCAGTATTAAATAGAAAACATGAACAAATGAGAAAAACATTGAGATATCAACAATAGCAATCATTGATTTGCATGTGTGTTAATGTTAACGGTTTATTAAGGCACCATAGTGCAATAGAAATAAATCTGCATAAATTTTTACCAACTTTTTTATGCTGCACCGAAACGCATATTACGGAAGATATAAGTGACACAGAATTATTAGTTGATGATTATAGAATTGTTCGCTCAAATTCACCATCGAGACATACTGCAGGAATTGTAGTGTACCAAATATAAAGTTATTGTAAATTATGTTTTTGAATTCAATAATGTTCTAGTGATAGATATATTTGATGTGAAATGCAAAGGAAGATGGTTTTTCATTTATCATTCTCCCAATTACTCTCACACGCAATTTTTACAACGATTAGATGATATTGAAACAAACAGCAACACAACATTGAATTTACATGCAATTGGTGATTTTAACATTGACTTTAAACACAATTTCAATCAACAGCTGTATAAAAACAGGCTTCTCGACATCGCTGATAAATTTAGAATGAAACAGTTAGTTAATGAATATACAAGAGTTGAGAGACTTTCAAAAACAATTATTGACTTGTTATTCACAACAGAAAATTTAATATATGTCAAAACGGACGAAAGTGAACAAATATCAGATCACAAAACTTTATTGATATTTTTAAAACAAAACATTAAAGACTATGAAAAAAAGAAAGTAATTGATAGAAGTAATTTAAATAAGAACACAATTTTGAGAAAAATAAATGAAAAATTAAACTGTGATACTTACAACGAATTGAATTACCATCAAAAAGTGAATCTGTTTAATAAATCTGTGATAGAGTCAGTTAGTGAACTTACAAGTGTTAAATATATTAATACTGACTATTCAAAAGAGTGGTTTAATGAAGAATTAGAAAATTTGAAAATAGAACGTAGCATAGCACATATGAGGGCAGTAAATGAAAATAGTGAACAAAATTGGAATATATATAGAACTATAAGAAATAAATATAATAAGTTATTAAATAAGTGCCGTAATGATGATATTAAAAATAAAATAAATGAAAATTGTCACGATTCTAAAAGACTTTGGAAAATATTAAAAAGACAAGTAAATCAAAAAGACCAAATGCCAAAATTTATTGAAATAAATGGTCAAGCTCACTACACGGTAAAAACAAAAGTTGCCGTAAAACTGGCCGTATACAGCAAGTTGTTGCCGTATACGGCAACTGTACGGCAACTCTACGGCAAGTTTTTGAACTTTGTACTACAGAATTTTCATTTTTTTGAAATGTGATATTTTGATAAATATTTGTCGTAGAAAAAATTCTAAATATGTTTTGGAAACAACAGAAAAACATCTTTTAGAATCTTATACAACATTTTAATTTTTGTAAAAAAATTTTAGTTTTAGAGCTAAAAATTGTAATTTTTTATACAAACCATTGGAAATTGATGCAAATCGAACAATATGGTAGAACTCATACTTTTGCTGATTCATACATGTGCCTTGTATTACTCAAATGTTCAACCATATTGTTTTGTTTGCATCAATTCTTATAATTTGTATCAAAAATTTACAATTTTCGCTCTAAAACTCAAATGTTTTACAAAAATTAAAATGTTGTATAAGATTCTAAAAGATGTTTTTCTGTTGTTTCCAAAACATATTTAGAATTTTTTCTACGACAAATATTTATCAAAATATCACATTTCAAAAAATGAAAATTCTGTAGTACAAAGTTCAAAAACTTGCCGTAGACTTTGCCGTAGAGTTGCCGTACAGTTGCCGTATACGGCAACAACTTGCTGTATACGGCAAGTTTTACGGCAACTTTACGGCAACTTTTGTTTTTACCGTGTATGATGAAAGTGCAATAGCAAATGAGCTCAATAATTATTTTATAGACAGTATTACTAGTATTCATTTATCAATACCATTTAAACAATTCGAATTACCACTATTGAATTATGAATATGCAAGTTGGAGGTCTTTCCGGTTAACGAATTTTCAAGAAATCTGTGATATTTTATCTAATTTTAAATCAAAGTCTGGAGTATTTGGTGTAAATGTCCCTATTATAAGAGATTTAATGCAAGAAAAAGGAGAATATATAGTTGAATTATTTAATCATAGTTTAAGGAATGGAATTGTACCTGATTGTTTTAATTATACCGTAGTGACACCTATACAGAAAATTAAAAATACTTGTAAAGCTGAAGAATTGAGACCTATTAACTCAGCGCCAGTGTTAAATAAATCACTCCAAACAGTTGTAAAAAGGCATTACATGTGATAGGTCCTGCAATTACATGTGATATTAGTTTAAGAATTGACAATGAAGAAATAGAGATAGTGGATGAATTCAAGTATTTAGGAATCACAATTGACAATAAATTAAAATTTAGCAAACATATTAAGAAAACCGTTACCAAAGTGTCAAAAAAGATAGGATTCCTCAGACGTAATAAAAGAAAATTCGATAAAGAAACTAGATTGCTGTTGTACAAAAGCATAATCCTACCGGATTTTGATTATTGCGCTTCAATATTATTCTTGGCAAATGAGGGTGCAATGAGTGAACTACAGAGACTGCAAAATCGTGCAATGAGAATTATTTTAAACTGTGATATCTATACAAGAACTGAATTTATGTTGCAACAACTTGAATTATTGTCCGTTAAACAGCGCATATATTTTAATGTCTTATTGTTAATATATAAAGTCCAACATAATTTACTGCCGTCATACATGTGTCAATTTTTTAACATAGTGAATGAAGTCCAACCATACGCTTTAAGAAATGCAAGAAATTTTAGACCTCCACCTTGCATTTCTTCAATTGTGCACAAATCTGTGATTTACAAAGGCGCTAATATGTTCAATGAATTACAAAGTGCAATAAATATTAGTGAAAATCTAGAAACATTTAAAAGTGAATTATTAATTTATGTTAAAAATAAATATTAATACTGCCCTCATATAAAGATAAGATATCATCGAAAGATGGAGCTACAAACAACAACAACAAATTTGTTCAATGACCAGTACTTAATGAAACTACTATGTTTAACCACCCTTATTTTTTATAGTTGTTTCATTATAAATTTATTTCAATGTAACTGAAAATTCTTATTTTAATAAAAATTCCATTTTTAATCAACCTTTATTAAATAAAACCTTTATTCTTCTAATTTTTTCAATAAGCCGTACCAAAAGGGTAAAGCCTTGGAAGAATAAGGCTCTTCATTGTTTAAATCATCCACTGAAGATAGTTAGAATTAAAAACGTTTAAACGGGTAATTAATGAATACCTTGCTTAATAAATATGTGAATTGAATAGAATTTTCACATTTAATTTTGAAAACAAGTTATCTCACTATTATGGATCTTCCACCAAACTAGAGTTATGGTCAGAACATAAACTACCCACTTTTTACTACACATCAATGTACGCATTGAACAAACCTATTTTTTTAATGTTTATAACAAAAACAAAACAAAATAAATCCTTAACATAAAGCTTCGTTCAAAACACAATTTATTTATGACACAGTCGATTGAGTTTGAAAAAATGACCATTGAGAAACCATTTTGAAAATAAATAACATTGCTATTTTAAGTTATTATGATCAGTTTGCACTAAATTTTTATTGAATAATTAGTTTTACTCTTGTTCAATTTTAATAACGAAAATCATTGAAAATATTTTAATTTCACGAGTAAAAAAAGTGTGATTGAACAAATCAGCCGGTTCATAAACGACACAAAACTTGAAACTGGTTTAAACTGAACTATGGAATGCCTAATAACAGTGTTTATAGGTTTAAAATAATTATTTATATTATTTCAATTTATTTATCCTGAAGCAAATTGGTACCTCGTTTCTATTTATTTTCGTTTAATGATTAACTACTACAAAAATTTTAGGAATGTGTTTCTTTACTCAAAATTGTCCAGGGATTTCATATATTACCTCAGATTGAATTTAGAGGACTTCTTGTCAAAAAGTCACAATGTTTTTTTTATTTAAATTTAATAAAATTTAATTACGTCTTCTCATTGTTTTAAAATAGTGTCAATAAAAATGATATCAATCTGAGGTGATATATGAAATCGCTGAACTATTTTTAGAAAAGATACACATTCCTACAATTTTTATAGTAGTTAATCATTAAATTAAAATAAATATATACTTTTGCAATATTCTATTTATGTTCAAAATTTAATTGAGGTTTTTTTATTTTATTTACTACCAGATTCGTTCCAGCTGCAATAACATGTTCAATGGATGCTACTGGAATAATAACGAGTTTAATTGTTGTGTACATTTTTTACCCCTTCCAACAACAGTGGGAAAATGTTTTATGATTAATTCTATTCAAACATTTGGAAAGTAATAAGATAGATGGGCTTAATAGAGCACCTTGTTTGGATGGAACAAGAACACAATTATTATTACTATTATTATTATGATCTCTTTAGTTTTCATTATTGTTTTGAGCGACAGCGTCAAAACTAAGGGTTTTACTTCGCTTTGCTATAGAAAATGTTGTCCCACCCGATTTGTCTTTCTTATTAAAAACGTTTTTTCTGAAAACTTACTTACGAATTGTAGGACACCTTTAAATGTTTTTATTTTTAATTACATTTTTCGATTACATCAATTGAATTGTTTTAAAAATGTAATAATTTAAAATTTTCTGTACGTGATACATTCATTTCATCACGATTCAGAATTCAGATTATTAGAGATGTCAAATTAAAGTTGATTTGAAATATTAAAAAACCGTTAAAAAAGACGTTTTCAATCAAAATATGAAATATTCATTAAATAAAATAAATGAAAATATTATGAAAATGAGGGACAAATATAATCCGGAAAATGGTCCACTTTTTGGGACCATTTTCAAGAATCATATATTCCGGATATAGTCATACAATTCAATTTTTACGTCCTGAATCCAGGAAATGGTCCTTAATTTTAAAACCTGAAACCCGGAAATAGTCTTATAATAAAATTTTAAAGTCCTGAATCCAAGAAATGATCCTTAATTTTGAAAACCTGAAACCCGGATATAGTCTTTTAATATAATTTTAAAGTCCTGAATCCAGGAAATGGTCCTTAATTTTGAAAACCTGAAACCCAAATATAGTCTTTTAATATAATTTTAAAATCCTGTTCACGCCCAGACCCAGAGCCCCTTGGAGCCGCTGGATGTGAATGAGAGGTACTGGCAAGATCCAGCCAATAAGCATCCAACGATGCAAATCAGCCATTCTTTGGCAGTACACCGTAGACCTATTTGGAATATTATCAAGACCAACGTCTAATAACATTTTGCCCAATAGGTTTAGGGGACTAACTCTATCCAAAAAGAAACACACCTGTTTGATTCTGGATTCAGTGAATTAATCCTTTTTATTGACTAAATTATCCTTATTTATACTAATATAATGATTGATCAGCATTTTGCTGAATTTGATAAACTTTTTCTAGAGAACATACATATTTGATATACTTAATCGCTTATATACATAATGTATTAACATACATTTATGCAGAGTTGCACTTAATATTAATTTCTTTATAATTTAAAACTTAATATGGTAAACATATCATATATTTTAATTGTGCACACTTGCACTTTTTAATGGATTTTATTGACACTTGTTGTTGTTGGGTCTTGCTATTTTCCTTTCAAAACTTTTAGTGTTCTACATTTATCCAATCCGAATGTCATTTTGATGTCCTTTGAAAATGTGTCAACAATGTTTAACATATCATTGAGTTGTTCTTCGTTTGATGCGTACAATTTAAAATAATCAAATGTGTAAATGTAAATGTGTGATTTTCGACAAAGTGGTTCTTTCTGATCTCATCTTAAAACCATTGTTGGTGGATTTCAAGAGGTTTGAAAGAGGATTCATTGCCAGGCAGAACCACAGGGGACGTAAGAAACTTCTTGGAATATTCCTCTGTTGATTAAGATTTCACTTATATTTGCTATATTACGAATCCCTCACATCGATTTTATTATGTTAAGCTGTGTTATTGATACGTCAGTATTGTAGATTTACTCTAACTTTCGAAAACTGGGTAGTTCGTGATTCAGCTGTCACTTTCAAACTCACTTGTTAAAATTTTCAAAAAACTCAAAATTTTCAAAAATTTCAAAAATCTTAAAATTTTCAAAAATCTCAAAATTTTCAAAAAACACAAAATTTTCAAAAAAAAAAAAAAATTTTCAATAAACTCAAAATTTTCAAAAATCTCAAAATTTTCAAAAAAACTCAAAATTTTCAAAAAACTACCTTGTTCAATTTTTTGAAAATTTTAATTTTTTTGAAAATTTCGAGTTTTTTGAGTTTTTTGAAAATTTTGAGATTTTTGAAAATTTTGAGTTTTTTGATAATTTTTGATTTTTTTGAAAATTTTGAGTTTTTTTAAAAATTTTGAGATTTTTGAAAATTTCGAGTTTTTTAAGTTTTTTGAAAATTTTGAGTTTTTTTGAAAATTTTGAGATTTTTTAAAATTTTGAGTTTTTTGACTGTTCTGAAAATAAGACAGGCATGTGACATACGCAAAATAATGCATATACACAAGTGGGTAGTTTAAAGTGGGTAGTTTATGAAATGAACAATACACGAATAAGGTGGCAAATCCACAATAATTCATTAGCAAATATCAGAACATCATTTGCTAAAGTGAACAAGTATAATGCATCAAAACGAGTTCAAGGGTCAAATGACCCTGAATGGTACAATTAGTAGGTGTGGGTCTTTTTAGCACTTCCTTCGATGGAAGGAAAAAAGTAATAATGCAAAACTGTAGTTAGGAGAAAGTTACGAATTTACATTACTGTAAAGTAGATAAATCTAATATACGATGACCTTCCGTATGTTGACGAAAAAAGAAAATGAAAAACCGTATATTGACGAAAAAAACATTCAAATTTAGCGTTTATTGACGAAAAATAGAAGTTCAAAAATTTATTAGAAATTTGAGTAAAATTTATACATTGACAAACCTATTTTTGCTTTGAAATAAGTACTTATGTGAAAAACATTTAAAATGCTAATATTTAGAAATGAATTTAGTGATTAGAAATGAAAATATATGAATTTTTCTTTATTTTTTATTCAAAAACGTACATAATTTAATAGACGATTTAAGCGTATATTAACTTCAAAATGACCGTCTATTAAATTATCTACGTTTTTAATGCTTATTCAAATTTTTTCCGTTACATCGTATATTACAATTATCTACGTTACAGTACTAGCTTTTTCCATTTTAAGTGCACTTAAAATTAGTTTTCCACATTCAAAATTGAAAAGGGTCAAATGACCCTTGCCGAAACATTTAGTGTTAAAAGATGAGGTTTTTTATAGTCTTTCTCAAGACTTTTTCCTCCAACGCATATAATGCTGTCTTATAGACAGAAATAATAAACATAAACATATTAGGACATTTAGCTTCCTCTATACTGACTTCACTTATAATGACATCTGTTTAGTGTGACTGTCTCTTCCATCATCATAATAAAAGAAGAAAGCTGTAATGCCTGCTGTAAAAATGTGGAAATTCTGATGGATGTGCTATTACTTGATTGAATAATTCAGCCATTTCCCGTAAATGTACAACAACTTCTTTTATTATTTTTCGAAAATAAATGAGAATCTCAAAATTTAGAAATCGGGGACCCAAAATGCGTTTTTAAAAGCATAAAGTTAATGTTTTCCTGTTTTTGAGAGCTTTAGGTCCTCTTCCTGCTTATTATTATTATATAATATTATTACACTATACAACAAATACACAAACCTGAGGCGTTGACTGTCATCATTTATGACAAAAATAATTAGATTGGCATTCACGACAGTCAAAGCCTTGGCTCGGAGGCTCAGGTTTCCTGTATTTCTTGAATAGTGTTATAATAAATTTATTATATAATTATTATTATATTTACCAGGCTCACAATACTGTTGAAACTGAAATTGAATTTGAAATATTGTTGAAATTTTGATGTTTAAGTTGTGTAGCATATACGCATTTTTATTCTAACAATTTTTTTCAACTTTCAACAGCTATTTTGGTGTTGAATGTTGAATCGCAAAAATTAAAATTCGTTGAAACTATTTACACTATGAAAAAATATATTTGTTTGATATTTTGATGATTTGTGGCTTCTATGATTAATAATTTTATCCATTAAAGAAAAGCTTTTTTTATTTATTTTTTCTTCAATTCAAATTTGTCAGAATTTGCGCTCACAGTTTAATCAACAATTTCAATTCCATTTTCAACACCCTTATTGTGAGCCAGGTTATAAAAAAAAATTTTTAGGATAAACTTGGATATGAATTATGGAATGCAAACATCTTTTCCAACTTTACACCTACAGTTAAAAAAAGCTTCTTCAGTAAGTAAGAACTTCGATATTAACATAACAGTGTAAAAAATAAACCTGAATTCGAACTCAATTCATCCATTTATGACCGTTTCTATAAATTATGAGTGCACGGCAAATGCAAAACTTGCCGTATTTGTCGTTCACGGCAATTGTACGGCAACATTTTTGAAAATATTTTTTTCAAGTATCTTTCTCGCAAATGATTGAAAAAGTTTTTTTTTGAAAAAACTCAAAAAAATTTCAAAATACTCAAAATTTTCAAAAAAACTCAAAAATTTACAAAGAACTTAATATATTCAAAAAGTTCGAATAAGTCAAGAAAATTTGGATAATTTTCAATATTTTGAGTTTTTTTTGAAAATCTTGAGTTTTTTGAGATTTTTGACTTTTTTTGAAAACTTTAGCTTTTTTGAAAATAATGAGTTTTTTGAAAATTTAAAGTTTCTTGACTTTTATGAAATTTTTGAGTGTTTTTAAATTTTTGACTTTTTTAAAAATTTTTTGATTTTTTTTTTGATAAAATTATATTCTTGTTACTGAATAATTTAAAAAAAAAATTAAAATCATTGCCGTAGAGTTTTCGTGCTACATATCTAATTTTTTAATTGTTAAAAATTGTAAAAAATTAATTTGAGAACAACCGGCTCAAAAGTTATTGCAGCTTGAAAAGTGCCCACAAAATTTTTTCTCTGATAGGTTTTCAATTTTCCTCGCCGTAGATCGTTAGTATACGTTTCAAAGAACATTTCTGCATCAACAGTTTAAAATCTTTCATGTAAAATTTTCAACTTCTCCGTGGCCAAAAAATTGAACTTTTTAAGGAGCAAGTAAAAAAGAGCAAGTAAAGCCCTCTTCGTGCGAAAGTTTTTGAGTTTAATCTATATAATATTTGTTGCAAAAATAGGATGAACCAATTTTTTACTCTTCCTTTATTTTAATTTGTAATCTGAAAAGGCTAAATTAAATATTTTTCAAATTAAACATTTTTCTGTTAATTTAATAAAGATTGAAAATTTCTTTTGGGTGTTCCACTATTACACAGAGTAACAAATAAACCAGGCATCATACGCATGGAAAATCGTTTTAGGATCTAAAAGTACACACTTAATAATAATAAACTATGGCGTTTACAGAATTTCATTATCTCATCTAGTTTTTTTTAATAATCTTTTTTTATTTTCATATTTTTGTAAAAATATTGATGGACTAGTACTAAATAAACCTTGCATTTTCCCGTTTACAGTTTGGTGCTATCACATCTATTTATTTTTAATAATGTTTTTAAATTTTGAATATTTCCTCTTACATTTACTATGCAATTTTTCTTAATTGTATGTAAAATATAAAAGAGTAATCAAAATATAAAAAAAACGATTGAAAACGGGAAAATGCAAGGTTTATTTAGTACTATCAGATCACAAAAGGATTTCCCATCAGCATGATATGACTATCACCGTCTTTGACAGCGAAATCAATATGACATCAATGATATTCTGTAAACGCCAAAGTTTATTATTATTAAGTGTGTACTTTTAGATCCTAAGAGGATTTTCCATGCGTATGAGGTCTGGTTTATTTGTTACTCTGTGTTATTGATTTTGTTTTTTCGCGCATTGTTGCTAAACAAAATCCAAAAAACTTTTGAAATGAAAATTTTTAAGGTCTCATAATAAATTGTGTCAGGCCACCACTGTGAAGTTTTTTCCGATTTTTTGTTTTTGTTAAAAAATTATCGGTAAAATCAAGGTGTCCATTTACGTAAAATTTTATGGGCCAGTAAAATATCGGAAAATAGTCGGAAAGAGTCGGGAAAATCAAAAAATAGCCGGAAAATCGGAAATACAGGAAAAATGGGTTAAGACCGGTTTTAGAGGGGTCGATATCTTTGTTTACCCCCCATCTTTAGACCTTCCTTAAACTGTTTCAGCAAACTAAACTCAAATATAATGAAAAATAAAAATTTTATAGTGGAACAACCAACCAAAAATGCGTATTTTTCCGATTTTTCGTACTTTTACTCATTTTTCCAAAAAATTTGAACAATTTTGAACAATTTCCTGTATTTTCCGATTTTTCCGCCTCTTTTCCGATATTTTATTGGCCCAAAACATTTTACATAAATGGACACCCTTAATTTTGTTGATAATTTTTTAACAGTGTAACAGTGGTCAGGCCAGAAAATCCGAAATACTTATTAGATATTCCATAACTACCTAGAGATAATTTTTTCGCAAATTCGCTAAGTTATACACAGACCCTGGTTATATCAAATATGTCGTTGCTCCATATTTTATTTTTTTCAGGTAAGGCCGCGACAAATGAATTTTAAAAGTTTTGTCCGATGCCCCTTTTGAAAAGTCAAAAATGACGAGGGGCAAAAAAAAAAAATGTTTTTGAACCGGATTTTCAATATAAAATTCATGTATTTTAGAAAATTTAAACGATTTTTAAGTAAAATTTACGTTACTGTGTTAAATTAGCCAGAAAAAAACTAAATAAACAAAAAAAAATTAATTAAAATTCCTTTTACAAAATTTTGAAATCGAAAATTTTTAACGGTCATATTTTTTTAAAAAAATTTTGTCACCAATGTTGAGTGTCACCAAAATCAGAATTGATCGATTTGATGATTTCTTTGTAAAAAGTGGCCAATTACATTCTCAAAAGACAATTAATTACAAATATAAGAAATTATACGTCTGTTATTAGTGTTATTTCAAAAAAATTGCCTCAAAACCATAATTTCTGAGTGGAACTTTTTTTTTTTTTTTTTTGCCCCCCCCATCTAACATTTTATTGGATTAGGACAAAACTTTCGATTTCCATTTGTCGCGGCCTAAATGATAAACCATATCGCATTTTAATGCATAAAAGACACTTGGCCGGTGTTTAAGCAAAACACAATTTTTTATGCACGGAGCGAGTGATATAAAAATTTAGTACAAAAATAATAACAATTAGCGAATGAAAACATTTCATAGTTTAGTTAATTAATTTTTCAGCCTTGCAATTCATAATATTAAACTTATTGCTATCTAAATATGTTTTTAATTTATATTTAGATTTATGTGCTTAACAAAGAAGAAATCCCACACATCCTGTTAACTTCAATGCAGTTCTTATTGGTACCAGAAGGATTTTCAGAGCAAGTACTGCTTTCAGTAAGGCACAATAAAAACGAGGTTGAAACAATCAATGTAAACTTATAACAAAGAAGTTGTCGGCTGACAAAAGAGCATTCTAACTCACAATATAATTACTATAGTTACAGCGTGTGTGCAACTGAATGTTTGAAAAAAATCCAATTAAAATATTGTGACTGTTATCATCACAATTTTATTGTTAAAGGTAATAAGCTTCTTAATCTTCTGCTTTTGAAAAAAAAGTAATGAATTAGCGATAACAGATTCGAAATGTTTTTTTGAAAACGCACTTTCATTTTTTTATAATTACATTCATTCATTTTTTATTTAAAATTTTATTATTGAATTCAAAACGCAAAGGTTTTTTCTTTTCATATTATTTGAAATAACATTTTAATGTGCGCAGCGCTATAGCTTAAAAAAATGACACAAGAATTTTTATTTGTTTTGTATTAGTATTAGTGTTGAAACTAATGTACGTTTATACTCATGTATAATAGATACTTCCATGCAGAGTTTAGTATTTACAGACAAGATTTCCTTTGGTATTTGAGACATGTTTGTAAATTTCGTTAAACGCTTTGCCCTTGATGATGATTTGCGTTTGCGCACATTAGGAGTTTTCATAGAAAACAACATTCGAAATATCGAAAACTGGTAGGTCTCATGAATATTAATATCATACAAGTTCGGTATATTCTGTAATATACACGTTTGGTATAATACATACAATAGAAAAGACATAACAAAGCCCGAAGAAAAAGGGATAAAACAGGCAAAAACAACGAAACTTTAGGGCCTCGGTGGGACATGAAGATGACCTCGGATCGAAAAATTTCTTTTGGAAAGTTGTCCAGAATTAAATTATCTTTCGAATGAGACTTACCGTCAACGCAACACCTACTTTGAGGTCACTTTTCTCGTTCATATCAAAAAATTTCTTTGTCAATCTTTTTTAGAGTCTTAATTTAAGATGTTTTGTATCAAACAGTTGAATGGTTTTTGAATTTAAACCAAAAACTAAAAAATTATGAGCCAAACTTTTAAGAAAAATCGCGTTTTTTTCATTCTCGTACAAGATTTCTCTATGTATTTGTGTAGCACTTATACGTTTTTTATTTTGGCTCTCCTATAAAATTTTTATATGAAACCTGAAATTTTCATCGAAGAAAAAAGTATTCACTTTTACCTAAAGAATAGATCATAGAAGAACTTTTTTCAATATTTCTAGGAGCGGCGTCGAATGAGTTAATCAAAAAACAATCCTCCTTATTAAAAAAAAATTTCGGGGACCCCTAATAAAAATTTTTGAAACTTGAATTTTTCTAAAATTTTTCAAATTAAAAGAAATAAGAACTAAAGGAAACAAAACAATACTACACCAAGGTTTGTCTCTTATGTATTTCATAACCGCCGACCAGTCAAAAAAACGTTTGTAAAAATTGGTCGTTCAGAATTCGCAATTCTCAATATATTTGAATGCAACTAAGTGGATTAGTTCCGAAAAAGTCTAATGCATCGAATTTCATGTGGGGAGACAAGTTTTGATGTTAAGGAAAAATTTTGAAAATTTTAGAGAAATTGGTCGTTCAGATTTTTTTTTCGCAATTCTCAATATATTTGAATGCAACTAAGTGCAATAGCTCCGTAAAGATCTAATGCATCGATTTTCAACTGGAGAGGCGAGTTTTGACGTTAAGGAAAAATTTTGGAAAAATAATAAAAGATAAAAATTTTTATGGTTTATTCAGAACAAAAACTGTACAAGTTTCAGATTTAAATTTTTTCGCTTGTTTTATGTTTTTGTGTTCACTTAGTTCAGTTCATTAAATTTTAGACAGTGATTTTTTTAAGGAATTTTTTGATTTTCCAGACTTTATTTTGTGACTTTAATTTAATTCGTCTAATTTCTGAAATTTACTTTGCAATTTTAAAAAGTTTGAGCCTCTCGAATAAATTTAAGGCTTCTTTTGTAAGAGGAATCGTTCAGCTGACTCTCTACAAGTTCGTAATAACACAAAAAATAAAATAATGATGAAGGCGTGCTTTTAAAACTCATTTTAATTAAATTAAAACAGTTTCAGTTTTTCCGAAACTAGGTTTTGTTTTTTAGTGTTCAATAGATTTTTTTATTTTTTTGCGAACAAAAGCTTTAAGACAGAAAATCCCAAAATTTTTCCGGAAACTCCTCGTTAAAAAATTGCTTGTTAGTAGAAAATTTAAAAAAATTTATTTTCTATTATACATTTAGATATGGACTTAAAACAAACTTGTAACTTTTCTGGTATCACCTGCTTAGATAGTTTGAAAATAATGTCTCCTCAAACAACAACATTGCAGACTTGGTCTAATCTTGGTGTAAACTGCCATTGCTACCAATCATGTGGCGAAAGTGAATTTAAAATAATATCTCATTCTTCATCGTAAGTAAAAATATTTATAATAATATCATTTTCGCACAATATTTTAAATGGGACTGACATTTTTGACAATTTTCTGAAAGGAAAAATAAAAGGCTGGGAAAAACCTTAAGTTTAAATTTAATTTTTAGTGGCTTTCATAAAAATGTAATCTTACACACGGTTGGTCCGCCTTCACTCTGTAATTCCGTCATTGGCATACATTCAAAACGGAATATTTCGTAAGAGCAAGGTCATGTTTTTTTGTTGGATAAAAGAGATCAAGAATTTTTATAAATTTTCCAAATTTTTTATTTAAAAAGAAAATTACTTATAAAAATTTGATGAATCATTCCATCACGTCAAGACACCAGATTGCTCATTGGAGCTTCCACTTGTTTAATCTTTGTATGCAAAAAAGTTAATAAGAATATCCCTTTAGTTTTTACTATAATTTTGTATACTGGTTCTTTATAAATGTCATTTTTAGCATCCCTGCAAAAATGTACACACGTTCTCGAGATATCGTGGTTTAAAATTTCGCAAAAGGCGCGTGGGCCATTTTTTGACTTGTGATGTTACACGAACTATAAAACGTATAAAAATAAAGAAAGAAAGAACCAGTAAAACCGCAATATCTTGAGAACGTGTGTTCGGATTTTTTTTTGTTTTTATGCATAAAATGACCTGAAGAACCAGTACACAAAATTATAGCAAAAATAAAGGGATCGCAAATTTCATTTATAAGGGGAGAACCCCTTCAGTACACTGTTACTTTTTTCTTATCCAGGATTTTAACTGTATTTTTTATTTTACTTTAAATAGGACTAAGCACACGAATTTCCGAAATTTTAATTTATCAGTAGATGCATGGCCTTCCTTTAGATACCGTAGACAAATATTGAGAAAGCCTATAGATTTACTAGGTAAGCTCTATAAAATTGAACGGTAAATTTTTCATGTTGAAAAACCTGAGAGTTTTTATTTGGAAGTTTATAAATTAAAACTAGAAAAGGCAGTGTAAATAAACACCAACGATTTGAAAACGGTTTGATCTTAAAAAAGTTCAAAAAATTATGTAAAAGTTCCATAAAATACTTTTACGATCAAAATGTTCTATGTTTTAGGTTTCATTTTAGTAAAAGTTTTAAAAATAGTATTCTAATGACTACAATTTTATATTTTTCATCAATATGAAAATGTTCACCAAATTGTAAAAAATAGAAAATATGAATACGAGTTTACGTCATTTTACAGTTTACGGATCTGTAAACCGTATACACCGTTTACTGAAATACGAGTCATTTGACGAGATAAACCAAAGATGTAAAACCGTAAATCTGTTGTTGAAAAATATTTCGTATTTCTATTAATTTGAAAAAAATGCGTACAGTAAGTCCGTCTGTGTAAACTTGTATGATAATTTTTCAAAATCATTTAATTTTCTGAAAATTTCAGGTTTCCCAAATTTTCCGAATTTACTAGTTTCACAAATTTTCCAAATTTTCTTGGATTTTTCGAACTCTCAAAATTATTTTGATTTTCACAGTTCTTGAATTTTCCGGATTTTCTAAATTTCCAACTTTTTGAGAATTTCCTCATTTTCCAATTATTTGTATTTCGCGCATTTGCTATCTATGAAAATCCGCTTTTGTATATGGTTCACGTTCTTCATTTTTTATTTTTTGAATTTGTTTATCAATCCGTCAAATATTTACGAAATACGGAATATGGGGTTTAGCGATGAAATTTGAACTGTAAATCCCGTAATATTTTTTTCATATAAAATATATACGGTAAATACAACATTTACAGTTTTTAACAATTTTTTTCATTTATAGGATTTTTCCATCTTTAAAATAAATGTTTTGTTTTGAGCGACAGCGTCAAAACTAATTATTTTACTTCGTATATTTTGCTATAGAACATTGTGTCAAAAGGTCGTTCCACCCGATTTATTATTTTTACTAAAAACGTTTGTAGTTAAAATTTGCTTCAAAAAATCTCTTCGACTCTTCTCAACTGTCATTGCGCCAGCATTACTATATGGGTCAGAATGCTGGACAATATATCGTCCAAATTCTCGACAAAATTCACATTCCGGTTTTTGCAATTTTTCAGAAGAGTTTTTTTTTAGGTAGAAAAAATAGATCGAAAATAAGTTTTTAAGTGTACTACCCTGGTCCTCCTGAGAGCTTTCTTCGGTTTAATAAAATAATCTGCAGTTTTTTCAATCGGTAAATCAATTGTATTTTTTCGTTAAAAATTTAAGTAGCGGATTTTTAAGGTGCTTTTGGGCTCTAGAAGCCTCTAGAGCCTTCAAATTGAATCTTAAAATTCACGTCTTAATTAGCTTAATGAAATCGCAAAATAAAAAAAAATAAAATTTTTGCATAATTTAGTCAAAATATGAAAAAATCGTATCAAATTTATGCTAAATGACTTTTGGATTGATTTTTTTTGTCGAATACGAACATCATATATTACGAACCCCATCTATTACGAACTTTTCCCACATTCAATTACGAACAATGTTCAAATAGATTTTTTAAATTAAAAAAAAAAAACATTAAATTTAAGTTAAAAGAAGGTAAAACAATAAATTTAAGCAAATCTCAGTTAAGAATAACGAAAAAATAAATTCATCAATTTAACTCATATTATCATGTTAAGTTACAAAATTGCTTTTTCAATTATTTTGTTTTTAACTTTCTTACTTGGATTTTTCAAAATCAAATCAATTAAAGTTCCAATTGCTTGAAATACCGAATCAAAACTACGAGCATCTTGGATAATATTGTCAAGCCCTGGAACGACTTCCGGAACACACGTAATAATTAGGTTCTTCATTTTTTTTTGTTTAATCGAATAGTTTGGTCATTTTGTTATTTCATTATATAATAAATCTAACTTTATCTTATAATTGTATCATATTAACTTTAAATTAATGATAAATTAAATTTTAAATAAATTGATGAAACATTTTCTTTTGTTTACATCAGTTTGACAGTTCGTAATCGATGGTTATCGACTCCTACATAACGAAAATTTTGTCCTCAGTTTTGTTCGTAAACGACGATCAAGAGTGTATTGTTAAGAAAATCATTTATTTGAACACCTTATGTTATCAAAAAAAGAAAGCCCGCCAAATAGCTGGCTACGACAAATGAAAGACAACAACTAATGTACGGCATGCTGTAGGGTCAAAGTAAGATATTTTGCCCAAGTAGAAATAACTTTTGAACCAACTGTTCAATTTAACTGAAATTTTGAGAAAAAGTCCAAAACATATTTCTCTTTCAAAATAAATTGGGAAATTTAACTAAAGTAAGCCTTGTGAGCTACAATAATTGAATAATTGAAGAGTGAGAGTAAAAAAACAAAAGATAAATAGAATTTATGACAAGAAAAACATTCATTATTGGGAATAATCAAAAGTAATCAATAAAAAAATATTTATTTTGTTTAATCAGGCTTATATAAAGCCTGATTTATTTCTAGAAGTAATATTATTAATAAAAAAAAACTAAATTTAAATCATCACAAAAAAAATCATACAAACTAAATCTGATATCCTATATTATATATCGTTTGTAGGATATGATTACATACAATTTCAAAAACCAACACACACACACACTTATTTTTCGAATGTTTAAGGAATAGAAAAACGGTTTTAGTCTTTTCTTAAGAGGTCATTGTCAATGGTTGAATTTAAACTTCGAAACAATCACAAAGAATATAAAGATTTTAAATAAAAGTAAACAAATAATAAGGTATTAGTCTTAATAAGTTTCTGAACTTTTTGCGGAATTACAGCCTTATTTTCGCCTTCTTTCAAAGAACTCATTGAGCAGCTTCTCATAAATTGCCTCACAAATAGTGTATCGTATGTTTATTGTGGGTGAATTTTTTATATTTGTATGTAAAATGGTGTATTACTTTGACATACAATCAATGTATAAATTTTGACGTTGAAATAGATCTTACGTACAGAAATAGCATTTTTTTTAGTTTCAAGATTTTTTGCTCACAAATTACAATTTTCAATTACAATAAACAGTGTGTTTATGAAACTTAGCGAAGTGATGTATGGCAAAACACATTATGTTCTACAGTTTACACATTTAAAATTCATATTTTTCACACCTTCGGATGAAAAAGCTGTTCCCAAAACTTCAAAAAAAAGCATTAAATATTCAAATCGAAAAACAAAACAAGAATAAAAAAAACATTTTTTATTGAACTTTTTTAAAATAAATCCTTTCAGCTAACTTTTGACTTCATTCCCAAATCTGGATCTTTTCAATTTTGATGTTTATCCTTCTTTTGGCGTTTTTTGATCGAATAGAATTAAATCTGAAAGGGTTAAATGTTCGTTTTACTTTGAGGTGTATTCTTGAAAATTTTGAAGAGGCTAACTAAAGTTCTCTCTGAACTATGAGCATTTCTATGAAAAGTAATATTTTTTAAATGAGCCTTAGTGTGGTTTTTGAGGTACCCATGCTCAGCGGTCATTTTTTTAATATTTTAATCAGACAATCAATCAATAATTTTATAATATTGATTTTTAAAAAACATGATTTTAATATTATCCCGGCAAGTGTAAAATTTCTTCTCGTTAGAATAGCTGAGACTCGTTGCTCGTTGCTGAGACTGATTATACATTTCAAAAATGTACTTTTGAACGTCCATCTTTTAAAAAAACTCAAAATAACTGTCCTTTTGATTATATTTTTGGGGAATAAGTTTTTTGCACACCTTATTTTAATTTTTGTACCCTTAATTTTAACACATACAGACCTAATTAAAAAAAACCTCACTCCTAAACATTAATGTCTCACTCCTAAAAATTTACATCTCACGCTTAACTTTTAAGTTTTTCACACCTAACTTTCACATTCGCATCCTTAATTTATATATTTCACACTTATTTTTCATACTTTCACACCTATCAATTTTGAAAATCACCCCAAAAAAAATTGAAAATGTTCACCTAAAATTAAACTTTTTGCGCCTATATTTAATGCTTTTCACACCTAAAAATTAAATGAAAAATCACACCATATTTGAATTTTCTCACCCTTAACTTTTAAGAAAATCACACTTATTTTTAGAATTTTCACTCTTAAAATTAAATGCCATGGTGTGCAACTGCTTTTTGTATTATTTTCTCATCATATTGTCCTGAAGGCCCAAGACTTCGAGAGCCGATTTTACACAATCTTTTAGTTTCAAGAAAATGAATTTCAGCGTATTTTCAAATGAAACTTTAAACTGATCTCGATTGTAAACAAAAGAATTTCATTCCTTGCTATGCAGTTAAAAAAAAATTACACAGATCTCGAACGTTCACTGTTTCAGCATATGCGACATCTAACTCATAAATTTCTTCATCGTTATTTACTTCGCCATCGGCCACACCACTTTATACACGTCTTAATTTTCGTTCTATCTTACACAAAATGACTTAAAATCTTCTCGTCTCATCTCGATTTCAATTTTCACTGGTCAACTTGAAAAGATAGGCATTAAGCACCCGAAAGTCGATAGTGTCGCTATATCGGACTAGAGTAGCGAGTCGATATTATCGGCGGAATACTTCTACTTTCAATATTTTGAAAATCTTGCCCCTATCTAAACTGATAGTTTGGTTTCGAAAAATAATCGTTTAAAAACTTTCTTGCTTCTGATTTAGTCTTTTATGAAAGTTCATTTTATCTATGTAATAACCTTAAGAGAGCAAAAAATTTATTTTTCACCTGTGTCTTTTTATTACTAATATTTTTTTTTGTCTTTGAAATAAATGAAAACTTTGATATGTTTTCTTGTTTTTGAAATTAATTTAAATTTTTGTATTTGCAGTGTCCATTGGTGGAATTGTCAGTTTGTTAATTGGTGCAAGTTTAATGAATTTATTTGAATATCTATTTTTATATTTGATACCAAAGCAAAAATTAAAATGTTAATGCTGCAATATAAAGTTGATACGACAGATACAAAAAAAAATGAATATCCAGGTTTGATTTCAAAATTAAGATCGAAAAACTACATGGTATTTCTATTGAAACATAATTATAAGAAAATCACTTTGTTTACAAAGTTTTGCAAATTCATGTTTGTGTTATCTTCAGTTATTTTATAAAGACTCGCATCTAGATAGTGTATATAGAATGTGTATTTTTCTAATAATATAATATAATATATAAAAATATATATAGAATCTTCTATGTCGTCAAATTTGCAATTTTCCTTTTTGTTTCCTGTCTCTTCCTACTTTTTTATTTCACAATAATAGGATGCAATAACAGTAATAATAATAAAAAAAATTAAAAAATATTTAACGATCTTTAATTTTTCAAATTTTAAAAACAAAGTTTTACACAATATTTTATTGTAAAATCTCTCCATAAAAATACCGACTCACAATAATCCGCCGACTGAAAATCACCGACCGAATATGTGTATAGATACACAGCAGTCGGGTTGCTAATTCGGCATAAAGATTTGAATAAAATTCACAATAACACAAATAAAAATTGGAACAGGCTAAGTATGATTAACTTATAATGTATTTCATTAAATACAACACATTTGAAACTTTAAAATGTATGTGAAATGTTTTTAACGGCATACTTCTGCCCCTGCAGGCAAGAACGACGCACCTACATTTTTGGTCAAATTGATTTTATGATGTAAAAACTCATTTTAGATCATATTAAAGCATTTGCCTTCCAAAAAAAAATTTTTTTATTCTACGAAGTCTGAGTTTTGATGGCTGAGATTCTGAGTTTTCGAGCAATTGCATGTTAAAACGACGCATATTATAATTTGCAGACATAAAAGACGCGTATCATATAAATATGTATAATAACAAGCCCATTATAACCAAAATCCGACTCATTGAGGATAAGGGTAGTGTGCTTCTGGAACCTAACTTAGTTTGGAGTCATTAGGTGAAATACTTGGAAACATTAAAGCACTAGAAAACTGAAATTGATTAGATAAAATTGATTTCTTTCAATTGCAAGATAAGTCGGTATGGTAAGCCAACTAACCTAAATCTTATTATATTTCAAATTAGTTGAATTAACCAAAATTTTCTACTAACTGTACAAACATCAACCAATGTAGAAAAACTTGTCAGAAAAGTCCTAAAATCGACCAAATTATGAAAAAGCCTCTCAGTCGGGTCCAAACTAACACCTAAACTGACTGAAAAATTGAAGTTCCTGTAGTTCTTTATACTCATCAACACCATTGACATTGGGAAAATACCAACCAAATTTACATTAAAAGCCTTCTCAGAGCCAAATCAAGTAAAAATAATCTGTAGAATTGGAATCACTTTCGATTCAAATACAATTTATATTTCTAGATAGCTCTCACATCGTTTCGGAACAATGATTTTTTTACAAATTAAGAACTTATATTCGAAAGCTTATCAAACAAAGAATAATCCTCAGAGTCCGCATGTCTATTACGAATTTTGGGGCAAAAAAACTTATAAAAATTAATATAAACACACAAATTCATAAAGTCGTTCAAATATTGTACATTTTCACGAGAAGACTGCGATGAGTAATAAAAGGGAAAATTGGAACAGTCTTACCTAGCTACCAATTTAAATTGTCCTTATATTTATAAATAGAAGAATGCATTTCGATGGGACTCGATTAACTCCATTATCAATCTGTTAATACTGACCTTTTAATTTTCTTGTTATGCCTGATTAATTTTCTACGATTGTACATTTTCTTATTTTCACTTAAATCCAATTTTACGATAGATATTATACAATTTTTTGTCTATCTTACATTTAAGAATGCAATTTAAATAGTACCTATTTAGTACTTATTTTCATTTTTATTTGTCATTTTTGTAATTTATAATGCCAAACGGCGAGCCCATTCTCAATACTTTTGAATTATATTTTTGATCCATATAGCTCTAACTTATAGCGCTACTATTAAACACAAAATAAATGACTTTATTCTATAGACAGTTCCGGAGTTAACGACACATGAAAATGATAAATTTTTTTTCTTTATTTTTGAATTCCATTTATTTTATAGTTTCTTGAATCAATGCAATCACCATTTGAAACAACTTTTTATTTATTTTAACAAGAAAGAGCTTTATTCACTTTCTGTCCTTTTTTCATTTCATCGACATGGACTTATATAATATTTATCAATTTTGAATTATAATATAAAAAAGTAGTTTACATTATATTCAATATTTATATTGAAATTCTACAAATTGATAACATTCTTCATACTATTTTAATATAATATCAATATTGAATACAATAACTTCCTAAATTTGATATGTATGTGTTATCATCGACATTTTCTGTTTAATATGATTTGAAAGGATTTGCAGTATTAGGTACGTTTAAATTCCCATCAGTTGATTGTTGATAAAATTGTTGATCAGTTTGTGGTAATTCATTCAACCGTGAACTTGACAATGCTTTAGGAATAGGATTACTAGGAACACCATGTGGTGCTAGATGAGATGTTTCTTCTGCAAGCTTTTAAAGATAACTTTTTTTTAATCAATAATTTCAAATTGCACTAAAAAAAATCTACCTGATGAGGATCTTCAGATACTGGTATTTCAGACACGAAACCTTGGTCTTTTCGATAAAAATTTATAAATATGAACCCTAATAAAACCACCAAACAACTGATACCTATACAAATATTTTTTTAAAGTTATATTTCCAAGAATCTATATTTGTGTTCAGAATATTTACCATACAATCGAAATGTTGCAGCAGTTCCAATTGAATTTGATAAAATACCTCCAAACACTGCTCCACAACCTCTTCCTAACCCGTGATGTAATCCTTGTAAAACACCTTTTAATTATAAATTTACAAATTTTATTTGATTACATTTTGCTTATTAAAAAAGTATATTTTATATTTATGTTTGTTTGAAAAGCACACATGGTTCCACCAGCAATATCACGTAAAGGGTTTTACCAGTTTTATAGAACCGGTAGCTAAAAATTTCCAAGAACTTTTCCAGAAAAATTCTAAATTTTAACGAGTTTTTTGTTATAAATTTTTTCAATTTTTTTATCTGAACGCTTTTTTAGCAATTTGTATTATTTTTCAACTTTGTTTTTTCAACGGAAAATACATCTTAATGGGTTAATCCATGGGAAAAGTATACATACTATGGTATTTGCGTGATGGAGACCAATAGGGCTTTCTACTATGAGCCTATAAATAAAATCGGAAACTATGATTTCCACACTCGGTCCCATTCATATGGATCTGACCAACTAATTTATATATTTAGTACTCTTTTTACAGACACCCTTTAAGTGACATCGATGCCTTTTTGACAATATTCCGATTTTTTCTCAAAACATCATCACAAAACGATCACTTAAAAAGTTTATAATTTAATTTAAGGTTTTACTAATATATTTGTGAGAATAACTAAAATTTAATCAAAAATATAGTCTGACAAAATAAATTGAAATTTTTTGTACGTACTTTCTGTTTTACATACGCGAAAAAACTTTCAATTTATATTTGTCAGACTATCAGGGCCGGCGAGAGGGGGGTACAGGGGGTACTAAAGTACCGGGGCCCGGGCCTTTTAGGGCCCGGGCTTCAACAAGCTATTAATAATATTTAATGTTTTTTACAATACTTATTTCACAATATGGTAAAATTTTTCATTTTCGTACAAAATCAAACCCGAGGCTCGGGTATTCCTTTTATTTTTATAAACGCTTGATCCATCGATTTTCCAATACTGTACTTATATCAAAATATTTTAAGTTTGAAAAAATTAATCTTTTATCTCTCTCTCACAATTTTTTAAACCAAAAAAATTATTTAAAGTTTAAAAAAACTAATTTTTTTCTATCTTTCTTACATTCTTTTATACCAAAATGCGAAGCAGCGAAGCATTTATATCAAATATATAAAGTTTGTAAAAATGATTTTTTTATCTCTCTCTCATAATTTTTTGTACCAACCAAAATATTTGAAGTCTGATAAAGTAATTTTTATGTCTCTCTCTCTATAAAAAATCATTTATCATCAGTTAAATATTTTGATATAAATGCTTCGCTGCTTCGCAGCTCCGCATTTTGATCTAAAAGATTGTGAGAAAGAGATAAAAAAATTATTTTATCAAAGTTCAAATATTTTGATATAAATGCTTCACAGCTCCGCATTTTGGTATAAAAGATTGTGAGAGAGAGAGAAAAAAATTCATTTAATCTACTTCAAATAATTTGATATAAATGCTTCGCTGCTTCGCAGCTCCGCATTTTGATATAAAAGATTGTGAGAGAGAGAGATAAAAAAAATTCTACTCATGCAAACTTAAAAGGCCCGAGAACTTTATAATTTACCGGGGCCCGGTCAAGCTCTCGCCGGCACTGCAGACTATATTACCAAAATCTATTCATACCAAAGAAATATTTCGCTAATTGTCTATAAAATTAATATACCTTGGCTTGAGCCACGCAATGCCGGTGGAGTATTATGTGCCACATAAGAACAGCAGGCTGCCCAGACCGCTGCATGCGTTATACCTTTAATATAAATAAAATTAAAATTGATTATTCTAAATTAAAAATCTATTTTTGGAAAAAAGTTAAAATATTGATAAATTTGAATGACTAAAACTTTGTTATAGAGATCTGAATTTTTAAACAATTTTTTTTTTTTTTTTGCTTAAAATGATGTTTAAACAATAATTGATCATAATAAAAAAATAAATATCATTTTATTATTATTAATTTTATATTTATTTTATTTTTATTATTGTTTATTATTTTGACGTGGATTAGGTCAAATGCTATTTCCGTTCATTATTTTTTATTTCCATACCAAATATATTAATTCTGAAGAACTTCCCTTAACAACTGGGAGGTGCGGGAAAATGGGAAAATTACGAAAATAAAAAAAAAAATCGATATTTTATATTCTATTTTTAAATATATAAATATTTATGCTTTTTTCTACAAAAATACTTAATTAGTCATTATTGTCATTTTTTTGTGGTCCTCAGCAAGTGCCCTTAAGTCAGTCAAAAATATTTGAGTTTCATTTCAACATTTTTTGACAAAAAATCAAAATTTTGGATTTAATTATCATGTGTTAATTTTAAATTGGAAAAAAAATTATTAATGCGCACTTTGTATGTGAAACTGCGCACTTTGAAAAAGAATACAGTGAGTTTTAAAAGTTAACATCATTCTTTGATGCTTGTTATGACTCTTCGTTAGTCCTTTATACTAAATTTCTCATACATATCAAAAAAGATAAGAGAATCATATGTTCCATGGAAATTAGAAATAAAAATAGAATTTTAATATCCTTGAGCTCATCGCTAATATTGAACTGTTTGAAAATGAACATGGAAATTTCAAACCGACAACGTGTGCACGATTTTTTTTACCGCAGGGATACTTAAATTGGTATAGCAAAAATAAGGGGATTGAAAATTGGCTACTCTTATGCTTTTTATATGATTGAATGCATGATAAACATATGAATGATAAAAACTGGTTACAGGTTTTTGCGAAAAATAACATTAATTTTTGTAGCTTACCTTGCATCAATTCAAATGGTAAAACCCACCATGCATTTTTAACGAAAGAAATGTAAATGAAGCGTATAATATTTCCAATAAGTCCGAGACACAACACCTAAAAATGTTCTTTTAATAATAGAAATACATATATTAATAAAACTTTAATTTGTACGAACCTTAACATGTCCAATTTCCGAAATGAGCTTAAAACTAAAAAAGTAAGCAATAATTTCAGATACATGATTAATTATGGATGCAACTCCAAAGAGTGTAGGTGAACCACCAAAATCTTGTAAATGCCAAAACAAAAATGTAAAAATTAGACCGATACCAAATCCCATAAACCATGCTACAAATAAAACTGACATGCACTTAATATCTTTCAATTGTTGTAAAATTTTTAACCAATCAGGCATTTCGGTTGTTGTTTGAGCAAACACCTTTGTCTGCAAAAATTAACAAAAATAGTGTTGTTAAAACTTGTAAAAAAGTGCAAAATTGACGTTCTTTAAAGTTATGGCATTGTTAGTACCTTGTTAGCGACCAGATGTAAATTATAGTCTGACAAATATAAATTAAAAGTTCTTTCACGTATGTACATACAGAAAATACGTACAAAAAATTTCAATTTATATTTGACCTATTCTTAGTAAAAAGGAAGGTTAAAAAAAAAAGTTAGAAATCATCTAATTTAGCTTTTTCATCCAAAAGGAAATCAAGAAAAATGAATTTTCTTCTTTGGTCATAACTCTCTAACTCCACTCTTTGACCCCACAGGAGCCATTGAATGTTCAAAAAAGGCCAAACTAAAGATATAGATCTAACCCACTTCTACTATGGCTAGGAAAAACACTAATATATGAAAACGGAAGAAAATTTTCCAACTTAAATGTATCTTCTTAGATTTTCCCACTTTAGAGTAAAATATAGAACAAAATTTTTGTTAAGAAAATTTTAAGCCATTGAACATTGATTTTGCTGCTCTAGATCGGCACAAATCAACATGAAACAAAGTCAAACGATGGATTTAGGAATGAAATTTACATTGAAATCCTAAATAGACCAAAATAGTCTTCGAATTGAAAGTCATTGAAAGGAATTGGATACAAAGAAATTCATTAACAGGAAGACTGAGCTAAAAGTTATTTTTTTAACAGTATTTTAAAAGATAAAAAAAAGAGAAATCGAGAACGGGAATGAGCTTGTACTTGTCGGGAATTGTTTTCTCTCTTGTTTTCAGTTTTGAGAATTAAAAAATGAACTCCCGCGAATTTTGTGGCCTTGAACATCATTTTTGGTCAATTATTGTTATAAAAAATGTTTGATCGATAAAACCTAATTTTTCAGTGGTATTTTACACTAAAGTGGAAAAAACTAAGAAAAAATGCATTTAAGTTGGAAAATTCTCTTCCGTTTTCATTTATTTCTCTAAGGGCCAAGTAAGAAAGTTATGACCTTTGAAGAAAGTCTTGGTATAAAGTATCCTACTAGTTTGAGAATATCCTACTACAAACTCGTAGAATACTTTATACCAGTCTTACTAAATAGTGTTTTTTGTAATTTCACATTTTTTTAATGTAATAATATCCTAATAATATGGCTTACTTATAAACATTATTATTAGCTGTTATTATGTTTATTTTTTTTTAAGTTTATAAATTTGGAAAAGGGTGAAAATTACACAGAGTAACAAATAAACCAGACCTCAAACACATCGGAAATCCTTTAAGGATCTTGACATTCTATAAATGCCAAAGTTCACTATTAAGTTTGTACTTTTAGATCCTAAAAAGATTTCCCATGCGTATGAGGTTTGGTTTATTTATTACCCTGTGTTATCATAAATCTTTGATATATAAAAAATATACCTGGTCTGATGTTTTTTGAAATGATTGTGGTGCATCTTAAATTCATAAATAAAATATTTATTATAAAACAACTTTAAATATGAAAAAATATTCTTACCAACATTTGCTGCCAAAGACGGTAAATTTAATTGAACAGCAATTTGATTTTGAAGCTCATTATCCTTGGCATCAAAACTTTGATGTAAATTATTTGATTCGTTTATATTAAACTATATATTAAATTATACTAATTATTCACTATTCAAAAATCTGATGTATATAATCTTACAATAACATTAGTTGGGTATTTTATTTGAGTAGCCGTTATCAATGCTGCACCCATTAGTATAGAAAATGTTGCAAAACATATCGTATAATTTCTTTCAAGTTTTAACGGTGTGCATGGATGGGCAGTAAATGATGTAGAGTTATCAAGTGCTATCCCCATAAAAAACATTGCTAAGCCCCAACCGAGTGAACCAAACATTCTTTGATGTCCATATTTGTCAACATCATCTCCAAGAATAGTTAAAACAGCAGTATCGGCTAATGTAATGGCTGGTGCGCTAAAAAATTCACCGATGGCAACTAACAAAAATAGAAGTAAAAAAGCTCTTTGTATATCCTGAAAAATTGGTCTTTGAAATCTCCCCACATTACTTTTTAAATTAAGAATACCTCTACTCTGTAAACAACTGATGAAAATGTAGGTGTGACCAATGTTTTATGATTTTCTTTATTAAAATTTTCCACATAAGTTATTCTGTGAGGTGTTTGTGAAGTTATTCCAAGATTATACATAAGACTGAAATTTAAAAAATATCTGTAATCTCTTTGATTCTCTAATCAATTTTTTGTATTTTTTAGACAGTTTTCTTCCAAAATGTTATTTTTGTCATATTGTTAAGACTCATATCTTATAATAATCTTCTTTTACTGACTAGTCTTGCTAGTCTTTTTCATTAATTAATATTATAAGAACTATCAATTTGATTGTATCGACTTTGCTAGTGTTCTGACCATTTTCAGTTTGGAGTCTATTTCTTTATTCAAAATTTAATGCACTTAAAAAATAATTCAAACTCTCAATAATATTTTTTATCGCTTTTGAGAATTTGATGTTTGACTTGACAACTTAAAAATGCAAATAAACCAAACATGCACGATAAAAAAATACAACTTTTACTTAAATACCCATAAAATATTCATCAGTTTTTTTATTATTATTATTATACTTTATTTTATTAAACATAATGTTATATTTTTAACAGCAATATTTCAAATAATAAACACTATCTAGTGGTAAAATTAAATGTATTAAAAAGTAACCTCGTACAGAGTTCAACTTGTCATGTTAGGTCTCTTTGATTCGGGACGTTAAAGAACGTGAACATCATTCTATTAATATTCAGATAAATTACATATAAATTGTAAGCCTTTATATAATTAATTTTAAAAAAGTTAACCAAATTGTCAAATTAAACACTGGGCGTGAGTTGAGGATTCGAGTATAATGAAAGGGAAGTTACGGTCTTAAATAATATTATAAAAAGTGAGAAATTTACTTCTGACAATTAAATACATTGAGACACGAGGTGAGATGTTCTAAATCATTTTAATTCTTTAAAATAATTTAATTGAAGTTAAATTATCAAGAGATAAAATTGTAAATGAATTTAAATTTACAGAGTAAGTAATATTATTAAATATTGCTTTTTTTTAAATTGTTACAAGAAGATTTGGTTTTCATTTTCTCCACTCTTTCTCTCTCAAGGAGTGCTAACCAACATTTTTAACAGAGATATTAGAATGAAAATGTAGAATATGTTCTACATGGGTCTGCTTTTGTTTACATTCAAGTAAATTCGTTGTTTTGCATACATATGTCTCTCTAATTAGCGTAAAGATAACAACCATCGTAGAAGAAACACTGTATTTTCACTAGAGCGTACTCTGGTGCATGATACACAAAAATCTCGTATGTATATAAAAAAATTTGGATTATGAAAAAATTTAATTCAGACAGAAAACAATATTTTTAAGTGTTTTACTAAATAAATAATAAAAAAAGAATATATTTATAATAATATGATAAATATTAATTTTGGTGCTTTAAAACATTCGAAAGCGACCTTTGAACAATGATAATTTGTTTACTCTTTGAATCGGATGCCAGGAGACAAAATATATGAAACGGCTAATACAGCTCTATAATAAAGGGGACACCTGTAGTGTTGCCAAATTGTTCAAATTGATTTTCGCCTTTAAGTTTTGAGCTGTGTCATTAATAATAATAGTTTCAGAAAAAAATCTTACACTTTTTAAAAGAAATTTTATGAAATACAAAACCTTAATGAAAACTCATATAAGAATGTATGTTTATAGCACTGCTTAACAAACTATAATTAATACCATAAATTTAAAAAAAAAACCCAAAACACCACAAAAATATTTTTCAATCCTGATTAATTTCAATTTTATAATTTTAATTTCCACAGAATCGTTTTTATTTTATTTAAAAATGAAAATTGCAGAGAAAGTCGCGATAGTCAGCTTAAAAATTTACTACATTTCTCTTAATTTAAGTGCAGATTTAGTCTAATTTTATTAGATTGTCAAAATAATAACATTTCAAAAAATAAAACTCACTAAAATATTTTTTTTGTTTGAATCAATCAATTTCTAACTCATAAAATTTCTCATTCATCAATGTATTTATGATTTTCTGTGATTATATTTAAAATTAAAAAAAATATTCAATTCTGACTATCTAAACTGAATAATTTGAATAGTTAAGAGCTTAATAATATTTAAACTTACTGCTCTCCATACGTAAGTATGTCTTTTCTGGATTGATCTTCTGATGTACGATATTGACCAGTCTGTTTGAATATATACTGTGTTTCATTATAACGACTTAAACATCCAGAAGCTGGTGGTTGAATTAATCCAACAGGAAGAGTAAAAATAATCCAAGCCGATAAGGCTCCAATCAATAACGTTTTTCCTTTTTGACTTCTAAGTTTTTATTCATTAATCTTAAATCAGTTAATTTATCTCAATAAAATAATTAAGACAATAAAAATTACCTATCTGCATATCTGCCCCAAAAAGATGAAGATATAAATTCAACGAACGGTCTTATTCCTACTAACAAACCACATTGTAATGGGTTCAATCCAATTTGCTTGAAATATACTCCTAGTAAAGGAAATAAGCTGCCAAAAGCTGAATAGAAGAAAAAATAAAACGTTTTTATGATAAAAAGTTCCTGATCCGTATTTCCAAACAACTTCTCAATGATGTCATATCGTCCACGAATTTTATTTGTTGAATCTTTTGGTTCAGGATACCTAAAAATTTTGAGTTTTATTGAGAAGAACATCTATTAAGAAATATATGATTCGAATACAAATTTGGATCAACTTCTCCTTGTTGTTCTGGATCAACCCTTGGTCGCAACTCAATACCATGCATAATGGGAAAATCATTACTTTCCATATTTTATATTAAAACAGATTTAAAAAAGGGTTTATTTGCTTGAATAAAAAAATAATATTTCGTGAAATAAGGATATGTTAGTATAAAAGAAAAACTTATTCGATAAAGCGCATGTCAGTTGTATTGATTATAACACTGTTATTAAATTTAGATATTTATTTAGAGTTCACAATTTTTATGTCCGTTGTTATTGTTTAAAACTATTATACTGTTATATGATAAATCAGTTCAAACATCAGAGATAAAAATGTAAATACGTTTGAACGTAGTGTAATCAGAAACTTAACAGCCTTAATAAAAAAAAAACAGTGTACATATTATATTTTTAACTCTATTATTTTTCCAAATGAACTCAGTAACAAACTATGTATTAAACAGGTTGTATGAAGTGAGAAAATTAGAACACTCTCATTTAGAAAACTTGTTTACTCCCAGTTTTGTTTTCCTTTTGCAAGTACAGTAAAATTTTAAACGTTAGATAGTACGGTCGAAAATAATAATTATCATATTGTAAGAAATGCATATCTTTGTATATTATGAAAAATGAACTTTAAATTAACTATAATAGATACTACGATAGTGTATTAAATAAAAATTTCAATATAATGATCAGTAATAAGTTATTCAAAAATAGGATTTAATAGATCTAATTTAAAATATTAATGTTTACTCAATTTAAATAATTGGTTGGTAAATTTCGAACAAAAATTATTTTCAAAAATCCTTCATTTATTATTTTAAAGAATATTTAAGTTACATAAGGTGATTATTACTGCATTTTTGCATAGGGCGATTCCAATACCAAAGAGCGTGCTAATTTTACACAAACATAAAAATCAAATTCTCTCTTTCTCTTTTTGTTACAGAATAATTCATTCATAGTATGATAGTGCTCATGTTAGATATTAGAATTTTTCAGTTATAATTATTCATTTGACTAATAACTAATTAATGATAATAAAAAAATTCATTAATACAGTTTTTTTATTTAAAAACATCTTTTTGAGTTCTATTTGTTACACTAATATTTCATAATAAAAGCTCAACGACAATCTGTAAATCGCACATTTAGATATTAAACTTTGTGTAACAAATGAATATTCAACATCAGTTAACAAACTAATTGTTTTACTTAAAAAAAATAATGACCTTAAATTTCTAAGAAGCAAGTTTAAGTTCAATGTTAGCGACTTGTTTTAGACTTAGAAGAGTTGTCTAAAGAAGAAAATCTAAAATTGTTCTACCACACATGCAATTGTGATTTTTTGATAGACTAAGTGTATGGTAGAATTTCCTTCCAAAAACTTTTATCAACACTAACGCCCGAATAGTCACATTTTTGACTAAAATTGATTTTAGTTAACATCATTTTAGTGTAAAATCAATTTTAATAATAGTATACTCACATAACATAAAATCGGTTTTATTTAAAATTGATTTTAATTTTTGAACATCATTAGGTTTTAATTGAAAATTATTTCAATATTTTTTTTCATTGTTTTATGTTTACAAAAATTTGATTTTTTATGATTTTTTGAATTAAAACCATAAAAAATATGATAGAAACAACGACAAAAATTAAAAATATCAGAACAAGTTATAATTTACTTTTGCTAGAAAAATTATCAAAAAAGTAAAAGAAGTTATGACGAGAAATATTCAATTTAGCATGAAATAACTATGAATTTCAATACTAGTAATTTAGTCTCTCGTTTCCAAGAATTGTTATACCGGATATTTTTAATAAAATTTTACTCATTGAAATTGTCTAAACTGTTGTTACCATCATTTGGTTTTGTTTTTTTTTCAATTAAATTGTTTGTTAAAATTAAGTTTGTCATTTTCATCTTGAATAACAATTAAAAAGTCATGTTATGGACCTTTAGCTGAAGTAGCAATATTGTGTTTTATAGAACAAGCGACAATAACTGACAAAACCGGTCACATTATTCATAATATTTTAAATTTATCTTTACCTTTTAAGTTCAATAAATTAATTTTTGAAATATTAAAATCTGCCTCCTTTTTCATACAAATAATCAACTAAAATCGATTTTAAATAATTAAAACGCTCTTTCTCCCATTTTAAATATTTCCTTAAAATCTATTCGAAACTGCATTGTAAATGATGTGAGTATATCATTTTTTGCTAAAATCGATTTTAATTTTAGCTAAAACGATTTTAGTGATGTGAGTATTCGACGAAAATACCACTGCAAAATTGAGTTTTGTTGATCAAACATTTTTTATGATTGAACTTAAAAACGTTGACTATTTAAACCAGGTAATCAAAACAAAAAAAAATGTTTTTTTTGATGCACCATTTTTCAAATTTTAACTGATAAAAGGATTAAAATTTAGGTCAATTGTGAAAAAAGGTTTCGGTAGATTTAATGTTCAATTGCTATAAAGTGAAACAAGTAAATAATGAATTTTGTACCATTTGGGTTAAAAATTCCTGACTGTGTGTCTTTAGTTGAATCATTTTTTTTATTCTCAGAAATACTTTAAAGTATCATAATAACTAAAAAGGCTGCTCCTTAGGGACTCCAAATTAATCAATTTTCAGATTTTCCGATTAATCGAAATTTCGAAAAAACGATTAATTAAAAAAAAAAAATTAATCGAAAATATTAGATTTTTAATTTTCTCGTTTCAGAAAGCAGATTTATCTTTTAATCGAAATAATCGAAGAATCATTCTATTAATCGAATAATCGACTGGGGTCCCTAACGTTCCTAATTGAATGTCCGAACTATTATGAAATGAGGTTGCATAAAAATTATAAATAAACTTTGGGTGCTGATTTAATGGTTTGTCGAATGAAAGTGTTTCTTGATGTATGATTTTAAATGGTGGTAATCACGAGAAATACCTCTTGAACAAGAAAATTTCCTTATTAATACTAATTTTCATAAGATTTTGAATTTCACTAAATGAAAAACTTTTGTTGATCAATTATAATAGTCTTTTTATTTTTAATAACTTTTAAAGCGTTGCCTAGTTATAATATATCCTGCGTTCCTGATCATATTTTTCATAGAAATCATAAAAATTGGTAGAACATATGTAAATGTTCAATTTAAAAATTTCGACTTAGTTTATCGAAAAGAGAAATTTTTATAAAGTTGTACCTTAACACTTGAACAGTGTTTTTAAGCTTTTTTTATTCTTCCTTTTCAAACTATTAATTAACGTCTTTAGTCATATTTTGCATTTGTTGTTATCTTTGATTTACTTTATTTTATAATAAATAATTAAATTTTTTGTTACTAATGCTGTGGCCATGCAGACCCCGCTGAACCGGTTAACACTTAATAAAACGTTAGAACTATTTTAAATTCTGAGGGTTTCTGTTTGTCTGCTGGATTGGTCATTGGTTCTATGGTTCTACATTCTCAGCCTGCAAGCCAAATTCACAATCCATGTATAATTTTTTGATGATTTTTTTGCATTAACATTGATTTACATAATTCTTTCAGAAAGCAGTCTAGAAGTCTGCTTGATGAATGGATACCTGAAAAATATTCCCAGCATATGCAAAGAGATAAGACCTTTTTGCATTTAATTAATTAATTAATATTATGAATTTTTTTACCTCAGTTTTACTACCTAATTAATAAATAGCGTTGCCAGATCTACACTGTTTAAGTGTTTTGTACACTATTTCAAACTACTGGCACTAAAAAATATAGTAACTCTCGGTCCTTTGTTCATTATATTGGACAAACTTTGAAAACTTTTTTAAAAATATTTCCTTGTTTTAAAAAAAAAAAAATCCGATGCTATCATTTCACGCAATATCTTTTCTCTTCAAATAATGGCTCTCGAAATAACGGTACCTATCAGTATGTGAATAAGCAACCTTATCAGTCATATCCGTAAAAATTGAAGAAACATAAATTTATTTGTCAAAAAAAAAAATATTAAAACCAATCAAAATGACTTGTGAATTTTTTTAGACATTAATTTAACCTTAAGTTTCAAGAATCAATATTCAAATAAATGAAAATCATTCAGGTAAGAAAAATAAAAGTGAAAATATGTCTGTCCACTTAATGGGACAACAAGACTCAACGGTTGTGATTGTTTATCCAATATATTGGACATGGAGACTCAAAGGTTGCAATTGTTGATTCATATACCAAAAAAAGATGTTTTGTGATAAAAAAAAATTAATATCCTTATATTATAATAGACATAAATTATATAAGTTTTTTCATTGAATTTATAAGATTCCCGATGTCCAATATATTGGAAATTCTGTTTAAGGATGAAGCATCGCCACAAGAAATCTATTAAAAAATTTTTTAAACACCTTCTAACGCATTTAAGTCAGAAGTTAAATTCAAAACAAATCTAGGTCTCTTGTTTAAGCTCAGGTCAAAAGACAACAAGGCGAAAAATTGTAATTAATGGAATATTTTAAGTTATTTTGATTGATGATTCATAGAAAAAATCATAATTTAATTTAAAAAAATCAATGTCAGTGAATGAAAACAAAACAAATATTTTAAACTTATTAGTTCTAAAGACTTTCAAAGTTTGACATTTTTGAATGACAGAGAAAAAAACATGGTCGTCATAAATAATGAAAATTTTATGAGAAATATTGATATTTAGGTAGAATTTTGTAACATCGACACTTTCAGGCAAAAACTGTAGTAGAAAAAAGATTAAATAAATAATTTAAAATATGTATATTAAATGAACTGAACCTAGTGGTACAAATGCCCTAATTTTTTATTTCTTTTGAAGTGGTGTCGTACGACTCGTCTTTTATAAAATTTAGTTAAAAAATGGCTTCTGAATAATGCTCGCATTATTTATGCGTTATGATAGCATGCTTCACAAGTGAAAGTTATGCAAAGCAATGCAATGCATGCCGGGAGGGCTTCTGTTGAGTTTGGTAAGCCTACCGTTTGTCTGCTGGGTTTCGTTGCTCTGACGTTATTCTTCTGGGTCCGCCGGATTTGATCTGTCTGTCATTTTTCCGCAAAGTTTTATGTCATAATGTTGTCAAATGTACTCTTTTACAAGAAAAGTGTCGTTTTTTTCACTTTGAAAAACCCTATTTAGGTTAGAGCTGCATCCAATTATATTCTCAAATAATACTGTCCAAGTTTCAAAAATACTATATATTTGGTGTTTTGGACGCATTGTAAAGCTAGAGATCCATAAAAACCATGCCCTATTTTTGAATCTCTTAGGAAAATTGGTCTAAAACTTCAATTCGCTCTAAAAAATTTAAACGAGGTTCATTTCAACGAGGAAAAACGGGAAACGCCAAACATATTTTTTTATATTGGCCCTCAAAAGGAATTTCCGTTCGGAGACAATTTTTTGATTATTTTAAGTAATGTTATTAAAAGTTTTAAATAATACTTTAAACACTCTCAAATCTGGCAATAAAAGTAAACATTTAATATTATAGATTATATTGAACCAAGTTTTCTTTAAAATATCTGAAAGAAAAATAAATAAGTAGCAGTGTTTCAGTTTTACGCAAAATCTAAAAAAATGAATATATAATAAAATATCTTATTTAACAAGTTACTATCAGCTATTTCGATCTAGAAATTTTTTGAAACTTTAACCATGGGAAGTAGGCTTCGTTTTACAGCTTTGACGTTATTTGGTGTAGGGGTTGGATCATATTTTACAACAAAAGAAAATCAGATTTTGAAAGAGGTATATTAAACATTACTCTAATTAACCAAATGTAAGTTTAAAAAATGAGAAATTCTTATCACTCGGAGGCATTTCGATGGAACTCGTTTCATTGAATATAATAAAGGTTTATTTTTATTAATAAATATAAATAAATAATTTTTTTAAATTTTCCAAAATGGTTGAAAGTTTTAAAAATTTTGAATGTTTAAAAAAAATTCCGTCATTTTCAATTTTTTTATAAATCCCTTTTTTGAAAAGTTATGCCATTTTAAATTTTTAATATATCTGCCATTTTAAATTTTTTAAAAAATACTGCCATTTTGAAATTTAAAAAAAAAAAATAATTCAAACATTTAATGAAAAGTCGGACATTTTGGGCTTCTGACCGTTCACAGGCTTTGGAGGCTAGCTTCATTTATCCTTATGAGTTACTCTATCCAACAAAAAAAAAATGACCTGGATTCCGGAGCTATGGATGGAACGGACATACAGACTTAGGGATTGACGGTGAACAAACCGTCTGTAATAGTGCATTTTTTCTTACGAATGAAAGATTTAAAAAATCTTGCTGGCTTATCTAATAATATTATTTAAGGCATTATACACGGTAAAATCAAAACTTGTTTTTGTCGTATTACGGCAACATTTTTTTCAAATATTCAAGTAACAAAAATATAGTTTTATCAAAAGAAAATCCCAAAAACTTCCAAAAAGTAATAAAAAAATCATTTTTTCAATAAAATTCTAATAAAATTTAAAAAATATTTTTTTTTTTAATTTTTTTAAAATTTTTGCCGAAAATTAATTTTTTAGTCATTAAGAATTTTTCGGGTTTTTTTTAATGTTGCGTAAAATAGCTGTGTAGGCACTAGGTCACGTGTATTAATTAACACTTAATCTACCAAAATTTTGTCGCATTAACAAGTCAAATAAATTTGGCAAAGTAACAAAAATATAATTTTATCAAAAAAAATTCAAAAGAAAATAGATAATGCCAAACAAAAAAAAATAATGCCCATTTTTAGTTGTTTAAAAATTTTAAGTTTTTTGAAAATTTTAAGTTTTTTGATAAATTATATTTTACATTTGCCGTGTATACAGTAAATTTTCCGGAGTTCAACATTGACATTTTAAACATCCCTGCGAAATGGGAAATCCTATTCCTCAAATTCGACACTAACTTTCTGTTAATATATAAATAAATATAAATAATATATATCTACGTAAAAAAAGATGTAAAAGCTTCTTTTTTACATCAAAAACACAAAAGAAAATAGATTATAATGCCCATTGGAAGATTTTGTCGCATTTTTTAATGTCTTTGTCGCAATTATCAATGTCACTGAATACATTTCAATATAGCAACGTCTCTATATAAAATAATATTTTTATAACGTAATCTTACGTAAAAATTGATTCCATATAACGTAATTTATAAAATAAACCGTTAGTTAATTTTTTTTTCTCAGTAATTTTAGATGAAAACTATTATATAAATACCCTTAGACGATCGCCTCCTGGCTCCCAGTACCCAAATTTTAAGTATAAGTTTTTCGTGTTTATAAATAAATATGAACAAAAGGAATAATATAATAAAATAATATAATAATATAAAGGACATAAAAAATTAAAATATTTAAACATAATGATAATAAAGTCATTCGCAGTAGATAGCTTCAAATCACGCTAGAACAAAAATATTCAAAAAGCGGTAAATCAAAAAACATAATTTTCGAAATAAATGCAATATTGTGTTAATCATAACTATTTAAATTATTAAACTATTTAAATGTCACGAGTTTTAGACTCTGTACTTTTGATTAACATGAACATTTTAACAAATATAATTAAATTTCATTCATAGTTTTGATTATGAAAATTCGCATACGCTTAACTTCGCACTAGTCCACGACTCCATCCTAATATTCACAAACCTGTAAATTTTATGAATAAAAGTAAACTAGGAAAGAAGTCGCAAGATTTTTTACATGAGAAATTATTTTTTTTGGGAAAAATAGTAGATGGGTATGCAGATAAAATTTGACAGCTTGTTTTCTATAGATACACATACAGAAACATTAATGATTCTGTACGTAAATAGAAATTGTCAAACTTTTTATTGTGCACCCAGTGAGAATTAATTCAATGTTTCAAAATTGAAATATATTTAAAAATCAAATTATATTAAATATAATCCCTCTCATGAAGGTTGCACTAGATGGTCGCCATCCACCAAAACGTAAACGAACACTTCCATCACGGTCTGAGCAAATTAAAGCATTACAAAATGGAGATGTTTACGATGTTCTCATAATTGGAGGAGGAGGTATTAACATCATTTTTTATGATTTTGAGAAAATATTTTAATGTTTCTTTTATAAATATCAGCTACTGGAGCTGGCTGCGCATTAGATTCTATTACAAGGGGTATTCATTATTACTAGTTATATTTTATATTGAAATTTACTTTGAAAAATACTAATAGGACTTAAGACGGCGCTTGTTGAAGGAGATGATTTTGCAAGTGGGACTTCATCTAGGTCAACAAAACTCATTCATGGTGGTGTAAGATATTTGCAAAAAGCTATACTCGGACTAGATTTTGAACAGTATCGAATGGTGAAAGAAGCGTTGGCTGAGCGGGCATTCATGTTAGAATGTGCTCCACATTTAACCAGACCATTGCCCATAATGTTGCCTGTTTACACGTATGTTCTGTTAAATTCAAACGATACATAAATATTTTCTAATTGTTTATTTACATTTATTTTGCTTACAGTTGGTGGCAAATTCCCTATTTTTGGGCTGGTATCAAATGTTATGATTTAGTTGCTGGAGATCGAAATGTTAAAAGCTCTTATTACTTGTCGAAAAGTGATGCATTGGAAAGATTTCCAATGTTGAAAGGAGATGCTCTTAAAGGCGCAATCGTTTACTATGATGGTAACATTTTAAATGTTTTGATTTTTAATTTAGTTTCACTAAAATGATATTCAATAAAGGTCAACAAGATGATGCGAGAATGAATTTGGCTGTTGTATTGACGGCAGCAAGACATGGTGCTGCGTGTGCGAACCATGTAAGAGTTATGAGTTTGATAAAAGATACAAATGGTAAACTATGTGGAGCAAGAGTGAAAGTAAAAATGATGTTGTGAACAAAAAATAATTAACAATTAAAACATTTTCATCTATAGGACAATATGTCTGGCAAAGAATGGGATGTGAAAGCTAAATGCTTAATAAATGCAACTGGTCCCTTTACAGACGGTATAAGACAAATGGATGATCCAAATGTGAAAAAAATATGTGCTCCTAGTTCGGGAGTACACATAGTTTTGCCTCAATATTATAGCCCCGAACAAATGGGGTTGCTTGATCCAGCAACATCTGATGGTAGAGTTATATTTTTTTTACCTTGGTTGAAAGGAACAATAGCAGGTACTACTGATACTCCTTGTGAAGTAACCAATTCACCACGACCTACTGAGGAAGAGATTCAGTTTATTCTAACAGAAATTAAAAATTATTTAAATAAAGATGTTGAAGGTTTGTTCATTATATATTGTAAATTGATTATTATACATATTATTGTACATTATAAACTTTGTTAAGTTCGTCGTGGAGATGTTTTATCAGCTTGGTGTGGAATACGTCCTTTAGTATCAGATCCTAATAAAGAAGATACACAATCATTGGCGAGAAATCATATTGTTCATGTCAGTAATTCTGGTTTAGTTACAATTGCTGGAGGCAAATGGACCACTTACAGAGCCATGGCACAACATACAATAGATGCAGCAATAAAAGGTAGTTCTTATGATAATATATTTTTTTTAATGATTTAAAATACTCAAAATAATCTTTAATAATGTATTTATGGTTTATTTATTTACTTACTTCTGGCGCTACGTCCATTCTTTTCAAGTTTGTCTTATGCTTGCTGTTTTTTAGTTATGCATCGTTGATGTTTGAAGGTCATTGATCCACCTTACGGCAGCTGCGCCTCGGTCAAGGTCTATTTTTCCTGCTCATTAGGGTGTTTAACGGCAAAAAAAAAACTGATTTTTACCAAGTGCTCTTATTTTTTCTGAAAGAACACTAAAAATGAGGAATTTCTGCATACTTTTTTTTTACACAATGCATTTACAATCTCCAATTTTGATTTAAAAATTCGGTTAAACGACTTTTTCAAATACCAAAACAATGATTTCGAACGAACCTTTTTTAAGCGCATTTCTTGAAAATGCAGGTTTTGTCCGTCTGTGTCATTTTCAAAATGGCAGACTAAATTTTTCGAACTTAAAATTTTTCGACCATCAAAATTTTTCGAACATCAAAATTTTCGAACATTAAATTTTTCGAACATCAAAATTTTTTCGAACATAAAATATCAAATTTTGTCTTACATTGAGGTGTCAACTCTTTTCGATTTTTTTTTCCTCTCACTTTCAAATTTCTCTCTCTGCCTCTCCCAGATTATTCATGCCTAAATGCGGAGCTGCAAAGCAGCGGAGCATTTATTATCAAAATATTTTAAGTTGGTAGAATAAACTTTTTTATCAGTCTCTCCCTTTTCTCTCTCTCTCTCTTTTTAAAATTTCCCTCTCTGCTTCAGTTAAATTATTCATGATTAAATGCGGAGCTGCGAAGCAGCAGAGCATTTATTATCAAAATATTTTAAGTTGGTAGAATGAACTTTTTTTATCCGTCTCTCTTATAACGACTCATCAATATTTAAATTGATGAATCGTTATAGATTAAAAAACTATCCTGAACTCAGAAGTGATCCTGAAATATTATAAAAGCAACACACAAAGACAACACACTCTCTTTCCGACAATATCACTCGACAAGTACAGACGTCACAAAAAACATAAAACACATTTATAAACTAAGATAAAAATTAAGACATTTAATAAATAAAATAAATAAGTAATATTTAATAATATAATATAAATTAAAATAAAAATATTTTATTTAAAACCAACATTAAATGTTACACTCTCTCAATTTTTTCTCTCTCTTTTTCAAATTTCTCTCTCTGCTTCAGTCAAATTATTCATGATTAAATGCGGAGGTGCGAAGCAGCAGAGCATTTATTATAATATATTTTAAGTTTGATGCAATGAATTTTTTAATATTTCTCTCTCTCATTTTTATAATACTTTTATATTTATTCAAATCGACAAATCATGTATGGAAAAACGTCGCTGCAGACTTTCTGGGACATCACAGACCTATAGTTTCTTCTGAAACTATGCCTCATTTTCGTTGGCCGAGGACCGCTGAAAATTTGGACTAGGGTGTCCATATAAAAAAATAGAGTTGCCATACAACTTTTAGTGAAAATTCAAAAAATTTCCACGAATTTGCCGGAAAATTGGGAAAAAAAATATATTTTTAGAATCTCCTCAACCTAAGCTACAACTTTGCCGAAGACACCAAAGACCTAACACGAACATGAAAAAATTATTTTTTTTTACATACACATGAATTCTCTTATTATAATACTTTTATATTTATCCAAATCCCAAAAACGTATGTGGGGAAAAACACCTCTCTTGACTTTGTGGTATATTCTAGACCCCAAGTTTCTTCTGAAACTATGCCTCATTTTCGTTGGCCGAGGTCCGCTGAAAATTTGGACTAGGGTGTCCACATAAAAGAATAGGGTTGCCATACAACTTTTAGTGAAAATTCAAAAAATTTCCACGAATTTGCCGGAAAATTGGGAAAAAAAATATATTTTTAGAATCTCCTCAACCTAAGCTACAACTTTGCCGAAGACACCAAAGACCTAACACGAACATGAAAAAATTATTTTTTTTTACATACACATGAATTCTCTTATTATAATACTTTTATATTTATTCAAATCCCAAAAACGTATGTGGGGAAAAACACCTCTCTCAGAATGTGAAAACATCGACTTGAAACTCAAAGGTTAACATTGAATAAAACTAAAAAGTAAAAAATAAAAAAAAAATATAAAAAAATTATAAAAATCGTGCTGTTCCTTAAGAAGCTCTTAACTTCTAAAATAAACTTTTATTTAAGGTAGATGGCTAACTTAAAAGTGAAAAACAAGAAGTTTTCAAGCAAAATTAAGTATTTGAGATTAAACACAAATTTGTTAAAAGTTGAATTTTGAGTATTAAGGCGAGACTTATTTATTAAAGAATATCGAATTTGATCTAAGCATACACAAAACTGATAGGTGGATGTTCAAACTATTTTTTTGTCCATTTTGTATTAATAAAATTTTACAAATAATTTCCAGAGATATTCAAAAATGAACAAATGTTTTAAAAACTTCAAGGAAAATAAAATATTTTGTGGTCGATTATGATATTTAATACATTTTTCTTTTAATACAGCAAAGTCACCATGCTACTTAATTTTTGTATCACTGTCTTTATGATATAAAGATTAAAGAATTCTCTATAACATAATTTTTGAATAAAGACCCGGACATGTTTTTAAATATTTTTTTAAATTATCAATCAATTTTTATGTTATAGAGAATTACGTTATGAAAATATTACGTTGTATGGAGACTTTGTTGCAGTAGAAGAAAGTTAAACACCATCGTTAAATTAAAAAAAATTATAAACTTATTTGAGAAAAATATTAAACTTAAGTAATTGCTTAAAACGTCCTTAAAAATCAAAATAATTTAAAAATCGTCGTCGATTATTTGAATAATCGACTGAGGTCCCTAAATCAAACTTAACATACTTTAATTTTATAAAATTAATGTAAAACTGATGTTCAGAATAATTTTCACATTTGTAGCTTGTAATTTAAAACCGGAAAGAGATTGTCAAACTGAATGGATTCGAGTAGAAGGTGCACAAGGTTGGACTCCTACGATGTACATAAGATTAGTTCAAGATTTCGGATTAGATATGGAAGTGGCCCTTCACTTACAACAATCGTATGGAGATCGTGCATTTGCTGTAGCAAAAATGGCAGGACTAACTGGTAAACGTTGGCCTATAATTGGAAGAAAACTCCATCCAGAATTTCCGTACATTGATGCAGAAGTAAGGTAAATAACTTAGATAGTTTTAATTGATAACGCTGCTTACGAAAATGAAATCAATATAATAGATTTAAAAAACCCCAAACAGATTTTAGCAATTTACCGTTATAAATAATTGAGCATTGTTTTTAAGGTTTTAACTTATATCGTTAAAAAGAGGAGAAACAGAGTTAACAGAAAATACAAATAGTTAAAAAAAATAGCTTGTACGTACATTTGCTGTTTGAGTATTTGTTTATATGTTTCATCTCAAATATATTTCTAACAAGGTGTATTGAAATAATTTCGCAAAAAATTTTATAGAAGGAAAATCTCTTCAAAAACCTTCATTTTATTTTTAATTTATTAATAGATGAGATAATCTAATAAATCTTTTATTTATTTTAAACGTTCTAGATATGGAGTTCGAGAATACGCATGCACTGCAGTTGATATGATCGCTCGTCGACTACGATTGTCATTTTTGAACAGTCAAGCTGCAATGGAGGCTTTACCTGGGATTATTGATATAATGGCAGAAGAACTTAACTGGTCTGAAAGTGAAAAAAAAGTAAAATAGATTTATGCTTTATTCAATATATTTATATAAATATGATGAAATTTTTTTTCAGCGTCAGCATACAATGGCATCTGAGTTTTTAGCCCATGAAATGGGACTAGTGGTTAATAGAGCATCTAGAGAAAAAATACCGATTAATTTAACTGATGAAGAAATTAAAATGTATAAAAAAAGATTCGAAATTATGGATAAGGACAAGAAAGGATTTATTTCGATAAATGATATCAGGCGTGGATTAAAGGTAAATTAATTTATTGATCGAGATGCTCAATATTTAGTTTGTTTATGATATAAACAGTGAAATCTAAAAAAAACTTACACTTATATTTTACTTGTGTTCCTTTTCTTACACCAGAACTATCTTTCATTAACTTTTATCAGTTTTAGTTTTTAATAATCTCCATGAATTAGTTAATTTTATAATATAAATTTGAACAACTTACTTTTTTTACAAGTGTTCTCTTGATTCACGTGAAAAAAATCTTTGTTTTTGTTTGATAGTTTTGCTATTTTTTTACTTTTAGACCATTTTCGTATGTTTGAAAATCGCTTGGAAAAGAGTCATTTTCCCTTTATATAGAAAATGCTTATCTAATTAACTCTTACTATTTTTTTGTTTAATTGTCCTCCCTTTCCCTTTACTCTTTAATGGTCCTCATTACTCTTGTTGGCATATTGCTAATCTTTTCATAAAACTCTTTACAATTTTCGTTTAAAAACTATTACACTATTTTGGATATAGAAATAAAAATCGCAGTTCAAAATCTAATGAAATTTTCTTTTCATCTTCAAAAATACAATTTTTCGAAAAGTAAACTCAAAAATATGATACAAGCAATAAAATTAATAGAGTGTCTTAGACAAAGTTGTTCAGAATTATTAGAAGTCGATTTTGGCAAGATAATTTCGGAAAACTCTACATGGTCACCCTATTTTTGTATAGATACCGTATATTTTTCTCCATAAACACTCCAACATTAAATATGAGCTTAAGTCTAGAGCATACTATGATTCTCAGATACACAGTTTGGAAGAAAAAGGAGCGAATAATATAGAATACTTGTAAAAACTAATATCTAACTAATATTGATTAACACGCAAGAAACTGAAAAACCTTAATTCAAAATTTATTTTTCGATTTATACTTTTTTTTATAACAAACTAATAAATTTTAAGTATTCCAAAATAAAATTATTATAAATAATTTTTATGTAAAAATATCAAAGCTTTTCGAACACAGTTCTACCTATTTTACCATTTGTTAACTTTTGTATTTTATAAATAGAAGCATTCACATTCTGGAAGTGCAGATGTAAGTGTAAGATATACGTTTAATAATGTGTAAATAACATCGTAAATATTTTATAATTAATATCCGAATATATTAATTTATTAATCATATGATCTCATTCATAGCAATTTGGAGAAGAAGTTTTATCTGGAGAAGAACTTCATGAAATTTTAAGAGAGATCGATACAAACATGAATGGGCAGGTTGAAATAGATGAGTATCTTCAAGTAATAAACTGATCTAATAATTTCACTATTACTTCTCATTTGATTCTTTTTGATTCATTAGATGATGTCTGCCATCAAATCGGGTGCAGTTGCTTATTCTAGATTTGCTAGAATGGCTGAGTTAGAAGAACAACAGCATGAAAAAGACAAATCAAAAACTAAAATTTCAGTTGAGCGTTCTGGTGGTGGGCTTTAAATTAAATATTAAATAAAGATAAATAAAAATCAAGCAAAGTCAAACATCATTTTTTAACTAATGTTTATTATATAAAATTGATCAAAAATCGATCAAAATATAGTAACATTCATATTTTTAGTTAATCCCCCATTCAAAAATATTCTTTTTATATATTAATTACTTTAAAATGGGCTTAAATACTTTGTAATCAGTAAAATAAGCAGTCTCTTTATGAATCATCTTACGTAGTTTTCAAATATAATAGAAATTTATTTAACTTAAGAGTTTTGAGAAAATACAAGTTGATTTCAGGTAGTTCGAATACTAATCTTCTGATTTTTAATAATTGAAATGATGTAGTATTTTTGAAAAAAACAATAATTGCCCGATAGATTTTTTTTCTCGTTTTATGGGTGTAAATCGCTTGATTATTCATCAAAACTAAAAGAAAAAATATTTTGTATTAATTTTTTTTTTCATTATCAACATCATTTTTGTAGAATTAACTTTTGAACTGTATACAATTTAAAACTGTAAAAATGACATGGTTTTGTATGAAATAAGTATAATAGATAAATTTAGGGGTGAGCAATTTTTCCTACTGAAGCCTCCATTGGGCTTATTGTAGTACTTGCTCGGCAACAATTAATTAGCTATTGATTGCAGTTTCGTTTAACTTAGTGTTGATTTTTTTCATTACTTTGCACATGTCTTCTAACTTATATCTTTTGTAATAATGTGGCCTAGGGAAGGCACATCCCAAATGTCTCAATCTCGTTATTACAAATGCATTGCATCGGCATAGAAGATGTTCGGCTGTTTCTTCTTGGTTATCACACAGTCTACACATGTCATCATTTTAATCTATATTTGAAAGCACCATGTCCAGTTAAAAAGGCAGTGATCACTTGAATGTTTTCTCTTTTAAGGTTCAGTAGTTTGATTGTATTGTTCCTACAATGGTTTCCGATTAGTAATTTAGCTTCTCTAGCATTGTTTGAGTTAAATTTGAGTGAAATAAGTATAATGTTTGTTCTTAAAAGTTGTAGATAATCGTTTGGTCAAAAAAGTTTTTTTGACATTTTTGCACTTTTAAATTGTATGTTTTTCAAAAGTGAAAAAATGATGTTGATAATGAAAAAAAAAATTAAAACAAAATATTTTTTTTTTAGTTATGATGAATTTTAGTCAAGCGAATTAAATCCATAAAACGAGAAAAAATAACTATCGGGCAATTATTATTTTTTTTCTTCAAAAATAATGCATCATATACAACTTTTTGGTTCTACTCCAAAATCATGTAGTATTGTTCTTGTCCAAATGGCCTCTTTACAAGCAAAGTTGATCACCAAAAATGAATTGAAAAACATAGAACATAAGCAAATATCCTAAAAAAAAATATTCTTTTTTTTACTTTTAAATAAAAATTTATTGCTTTTATATAAACTTCAATTCTACTTACTTTAGTTTTTCCAGTAAATCCAAAGGATTCACATCACAATGATTAGAAGGAATAAATGTTAAGGTTAAAATTTAGGCAAAGTTGTTCAGAATCATGAGAAGAAAATTTTGGCACGATAATTTCCTATATTCCCGGAAAATTTCGGATTTTTTTTTTGTATGGGCACCCTATATTTTTTTGATCTATAAATACTCCCACACTAAATACGAACATAAGACTAAAACATTATATGGGTCTTGGATGAACCGTTTGGGCGCTACGCGGTCTTCAAGAAAAAAACGCGAATACTATATAAAACTTGTAGAACCAAACAGACAAAATTTAATTTTTTATTGATTTACAATATGTTTCATCCATTCATGATTTTTAATAAATTAAACATGCAATATTAGTTTTCCAAAGATACAAATCATGCATTTTAATGTTTGAATATTAATAAATTTTTTTTTTTTTTAAATAACTAAATTATAAAACGAAACAAAAACCAGAAAACTAAACATTTTTCATAGGAGGGTCATTGGAAAAAAATTGCACCGGTGGAATCTTGACAAGGGTCTGCTCGCATCTATAAGAGCTTGAAAAGCCAAGCAGGGCTTGTCTTGCTTTTCTTGACAAACCTGGTGCTCTAAAAATAAAAAAATAATCTATGTTAAGTTTTTTTCGATTTTTTGATTGTCCATTTACTTAAAAATTTTGTCAAAATTCAAAAAAACCAAAAAATTTTACATAAATAGACACCCTAATTTTTCCGATTATTTTTTAACAGTGTGAAAAAAAATCGGAAAAAACTTCACAAAGGTACATACCCTTCACTTATTTAGACCCAATATATTATGGTCTTCATATGGTCTTCATTTGTAGATCTATTTTTTCTTATCTAAAATTTAAAAAATAAGGAAATCAAATAAACACATTAGTTTATGTGACATTTCGAATATCAACCCTTGAATACATAGCTTATCATTAGGGCTAACAATAATATGCACGAAAAACATGGTTTTATGCGCATAAAACATGCATTTAAAAGTCACATAAAAAGTCACATGTTCAGATATATTCCCAAACTTTGGAAAAAACTTAAAGTGGTCTAGATTCCGAAACCAGGAAAATTATCATATGATTCACCCAGCTCATTCAGACCAATTAGCATGGCTCCCTTCTTATTGGAAACAATGACGAAAATTATTGATAGATATTTAGAGATACCACGTTGATAGAATACTCTTTGCAGGTGAAACGATTTGGGTATCAGGAAGGTAAATCAACTATTTCAGCACTTAAATCTTTAGTTTCGAGGATCGAGAATACAATTGAACACAAGGAAATACAACTAAGCAGCTTTATAGAAATTGAAGGAGCTTTTAATATGATTCCATACGAAGTGATTGAAGAAGAGTTGAAGGAAACAAACGTTGATATAGTGGATCATATCCATGCTTAAAAGTGGAATTATGTTTATTAAAAATTTATAATGAAATTTATAATGAAAATAAAGGACTCTTTTTAGCTACTAAGGGCTGTCCACAGATGGATTTATTAAGCTACTGGTAAAAGAACGCTTTAATGTCGAAGGATTTGCAGATGATTTTTTCATTAGTGTCAGGGGAACAATCAAATGTTGGTGATACAATCAGTGAACGAATGCAACGTGCTTTTTACATAAGTGAAGAATGGTGTACAGCAAGGAGTTTAAATATTAATCCAAAGGAAACTGAGGTGATTGCGTTTGGAAGAGAATTTAAGGAAGGAATGATGATAAAACGAATAAAACTCTTTGGTGAAGAAGTAGAGGTCAAGAAAAAATGTCTGATAGTGTTAAGTACCTAGGTGTATACTTAGATGGTATATTTTACTGGAACGATCACATTGAATACGTATTAAGAAAGACAATTAAAATTCAACAGGAAGCAATATAGACTAATTATAAATATAGTGTTTGCGAAAAGATAGAAAACAAAGCACTGGTAGACGATCAACTTCTAAGTAAAGTCACTTACCAAGATGTTCTTACTTTCCCCGAATCTGATTGGATGTCAGCAAAACATGACTTTCGGAAAAGTTTTGAAGTTGTAATACCTTCAAGAGAGGATTGGTTGAACCAGGCCATATATTTTGAAGAGGGCTCTGTGAAATGCTATACTGATGGATCAAAAACCGATAAAGGTACTGGTTCAGGGGTGTACATTCCGTCAGAGTTTTGCGAGATTTATGCAAGCTTAGGCAAATATGCGACTGTCTTTATAGCCGAAGTTCATGCTATAAATCTTTGTGTGAAAAAATGTCTAGAAAAAAGTTACACTGATAGGAGTAAGGCTTGGAACAATATAATGGGCAATACAATATATTGCCATAAATAAATATATGTATGGAAAAAATATGGGCCATAAATATATGGCTCTGAAAAATATGGGCCATAAATATATGGCTCGAAAAAATATGGGCCATAAATATATGGTCAATTTGAGAATGTATGGTTTTATTTTCAAATAAAATCATATTATTAAATTGCTATAAATATCTTATGAATAAAAATTAAGATATTAATAAACTAGCGGAGCATTAGTAATCAGAATGTTTTTTTATCTCTCTATGCTTTTAATACAGAAATGCGGAGCTGCGAAGCAGCGGAGCATTAGTATTCAGAATGTTTTTTTTTATCTCTCTATGCTTTTAATACAGAAATGCGGAGCTGCGAAGCAGCGGAGCATTAGTAATCAGAATTTTTTTTTTTTATCTCTCAATGCTTTAATATCTTCAAATATTCTGATATCAATTCAGGTATAAAAAAATTGCAAGATATAAAAAAAAATATTTCATTAAACTTAAAACATTTTGATGTCAAATAGGTATAAAGAATAGAGAGATAAAAAAGAAAATTTGATGTTAAATGCTCCGCTGCTTCGCAGCTCCGCATTTCTGTATGAAAAGCATAGAGAGATAAAAAATCATTCTGATTACAAATGCTCCGCTGCTTCGCAGCTCCGCATTTCTGTATGAAGAGCTTTAGTAATCAGAATGTTTTTTTTTATCTCTCTATGCTTTTATATCTTCAAATATTCTGATATCAATTCAGGTATAAAAAAATTGCAAGATATAAAAAAAAATATTTCATTAAACTTAAAACATTTTGATGTCAAATAGGTATAAAGAATAGAGAGATAAAAAAGAAAATTTGATGTTAAATGCTCCGCTGCTTCGCAGCTCCGCATTTCTGTATGAAAAACATAGAGAGATAAAAAATTATCGGAAAAATATGGGCCATAAATATATGGCTTAGAAAAATATGGGAATATGGGCCATAAATATATGGCTCGAAAAAATATGGGCCATAAATATATGGTCAATTTGAGAATGTATGGTTTTATTTTCAAATAAAATCATATTATTAAATTGCTATAAATATCTTATGAATAAAAATTAAGATATTAATAAACTAGCGGAGCATTAGTAATCAGAATGTTTTTTTTTTATCTCTCAATGCTTTTATATTTTCAAATTTTCTGATATCAATTCAGGTATAAAAAAATTGCAAGATATAAAAAAATATTTCACTAAACTTAAAACAT
>LN483621.1:26863-75724 GCA_900002565.1 Culicoides sonorensis | reverse complement strand
ATATAGACTAATTATAAATATAGTGTTTGCGAAAAGATAGAAAACAAAGCACTGGTAGACGATCAACTTCTAAGTAAAGTCACTTACCAAGATGTTCTTACTTTCCCCGAATCTGATTGGATGTCAGCAAAACATGACTTTCGGAAAAGTTTTGAAGTTGTAATACCTTCAAGAGAGGATTGGTTGAACCAGGCCATATATTTTGAAGAGGGCTCTGTGAAATGCTATACTGATGGATCAAAAACCGATAAAGGTACTGGTTCAGGGGTGTACATTCCGTCAGAGTTTTGCGAGATTTATGCAAGCTTAGGCAAATATGCGACTGTCTTTATAGCCGAAGTTCATGCTATAAATCTTTGTGTGAAAAAATGTCTAGAAAAAAGTTACACTGATAGGAGTAAGGCTTGGAACAATATAATGGGCAATACAATATATTGCCATAAATAAATATATGTATGGAAAAAATATGGGCCATAAATATATGGCTCTGAAAAATATGGGCCATAAATATATGGCTCGAAAAAATATGGGCCATAAATATATGGTCAATTTGAAAATGTACCATAAATAAACAATTATATTGTTCGAAGCCTATCATAGGACTATATATATAATGTCAGATAGTCAGGCACTAATAAATAATAGAGTGAATTCTAAAATAATATGGAAATGCTTGGATCTTATCTATCAACTTTCAAGAAACAACAGACTGAAATTCATTTGGGTGCCTGGACACAGTAACATAGACGGAAATGAAATTGCGGACAGACTAGCAAGGGAAGGTTCAGCTTCAACTTAAGCCGATATAGAACCATGCTTAGAAATTTCATTAAAAACAGCAAAATCTGTAATATTTGAGTGGCTCATAGATGAATCAACTTGGTACTGGGATCAGTAAAGCAATCGCCTTTCCGAACACGTACATAATATATTTTATACCCAAATGGTCAGCCACTCGTACTAAGGGGTTTTTAGGAATAACCACAAGCATTCCTCACAGGACACGGACGTCACCTTAAGATAATGAATCTAAGTGAAACAGATTTATGTAGAATATGTCAAGCAGAAGAAGAAAGTGCTAAAGTAATGTATGTATCGAGAAAAACTTTTTATTCAATCAATCTATAGGATGGAGACGTGGTCTAGTGCGAAGTTAAGAATATGCAAATTTTCATTGGCAAAACTATGAATGAAATTTAATTGTATTTATTAAAATGTTTATTTTTATCAAAATTAAACAAAGTCTAAATTTCGAGAAAATTAAATAGTTTAAGTTTTTTTCTTTTCTTTTTAAAGAAGACTTTTGACTAACATGTCTAAATGTAAAATCATCAATTCTTGTTCTTCATCTACTAACTCTTCCTCATTTTCTGTCAAAAACTGTTTTAGGTTAGTAAATTTATCAAAGGTTTCTGATTTTATGGAACTTAAGAGATTAGCAGTGTTCAAGAATAGCAAGATTGATTTAACAAATATTCTTTAATTTAATGTAGTTTTAAATTTGACTAATAGAATATAAAAAACGTATTTATATGCATAGGATTCACCAATATAATCAACTATGTCTGACCGAAAAGAAATCTTCAAATTTGAGTTTAATCGTTATTTAGGTTAACATATCGTTTTTTGGACTTTATTTCGTTTTTGAGTTAGTCGGTTATTTTGAGTTAAGTGGCCATTTTGAGCATGTTGACCATATTGCTCATTATTTTACGATTTGCTATATTTTTTAATGATTGGAGACATTTTTCAAAGATTGGAGACATTTTTTTAATTATTGGCGACATTTTACAATAATTGGAGACCTTTTATAATGATTGGAGACATTGGTTCAATGATTATGGTTATTATAATATTTTTAGCTAAAATTACACAAAAAAAAAACTTTTCGTCATCCACTCTGATTTGTCTGAAATTTTAAGTAGGAGGAGGTATTTTATAGTAGATAATATCCTAAAAAGGTCGACTTGGTCGGAAAACCTACTTAATTCCATGGATTTTCAGAAAGTCATAGTTAAGTCAATGATTTAAAGGCTATTACAATTTTTATTATTGTTTATATTGGCGTCTATTTTCAACTAAAACGTACACATAAAAATTTATGACAAGTTAGTAAATAGTAGCTGTTATAAAAAAACTATTCAAAAATTTCAAGAAGGTAACTATAATAGAAAATAAAACGAAGGTTTCATTAAGCTTCATTCAACTGTACATCATTTAGTAAGGAAGTATTTTAAGTACACTGAAAATACTATTCCCGTCATTGGCTTCAGGTCACTATTACCACATGTATGGAATATCAAGTTTTGCGAATGGCACTAATGTACGCCAAATTTTCCGATTTTTTTTTTTATAGTTTTACGAGAACGGGAATTAGGCAAGATAAAAAAAACTCATATTTTCATACAAATACAAGCCTCGCAAACGTTTCATAAATGGATTTTCACCAGATTTCCTTTTTTGGGGTTGTTTATAATTTTTTTTCAAATTTTAGCTGAGTGTATGGGCATTCAAAGAGCAGGGAGGTGCAATTTACGGGTGCGATAAAGTGCAAAAAAGATCACCAGAAAGAATACAAATTACCTTGTAATTACAGCAGAATTTTTCTTACAAGCTTATTTGGTCAAAAAAAAACTAAGCTGAAGGACATTGATTTACCCTAAATATACCAAAATAGTATTTGGGTTAGAAGTAATAAACGATTTTTTGACCATTTTTAAGCTATGGAGCATAAACTGTAAATTCAATGTCAAAACTAATAAACCATACTTTGTACTCTTGAATCCAACAGGAAAAACAGACTTCGCTTCAATGAACCATTCCGGAGTGGTGGATGGCATGGATTGATAGTGACGGACGACAAGCCGTTTATAATTGTGCATTTTTTCTTACGAAATGCATTAAAAAGATTAATTTAGTTCACAGAAATAACATTAATGTGATTGCGCCCGAAAGCTTGGCTTAGCATAATTGATATACCTCTAATCTCATTTTCATTTCGTGAATAAAGTTATAGAAACCATGATAATGCCATATTTGTTAATAAAATGAAAGAATCAAAGTAAAATTAAAAACATTTTATCACAAAATTTAAAGTTTATTCAAAAAATATCTTAAAGATTAATGAACATCAAATGATAACTAAAAAAAACGTTGCAAATTCACCATCATAGCAAATTACGTAAATAAAAAACGATTATAAGGTCTTTAGCTCTTTTATTTAACACTAAATGTTTCGTTCATAGAAAACTACTTATTGTACCAAAATAATTAAATTTGCTTAGTTTTTATTTATTATGTCAAATTATAATAAAAATAATCTAAATTGAGCTATATATAATTTAAAGTTTTCATAAATTTCATATTTTTATTTATTTTTTTATATCATTTTGTATACTACTTTTTTTTAACCGAGTATTTTTCATGAATTTTGAATATTTATTAAAGCCAGTTATATGTGACGGAAATGTCACATGTTCATATAATTTATGATACGTTAGTAATTCATTAGCAAATATCAGAAAATCATTTGCTAAAAAAAAGCTAAACTGAACAAGTATAATGCATCAAAATGACCCTGAATGGTACAATTAATAGGTCTTTTTAGCCTTTCCTTCGATGGAAGGAAAAAAGTAATAATGCAAAACTGTAGTTAGGAGAAAGTTATGAATTTACATTACTAGCTTTTTCCATTTTAAGGGCACTTAAAATTGGTTTTCCACATTCAAAATTGAAAAAGGGTCAAATGACTCCTGCCCAAACATTTAGTATTAAAAAAAAAGTCATCTGAAAATAGTTTTTCTATTTAATTTATTTCCATTACAAAAATTAATTCATTTAATCGTAATAAATAAAATTTTATTTTTTGAGTAAATTTTCAAAGAAAAATGTGACAGAAATGTATAAGAACAACAATAATTTTTTTGTGTAAAAAATAGCTGTATAATTTTGTCCTTTTAAAACTTCGTTTTTTAAAAGATCGTTGTATGTTCAACGCATGCGTTAAATTGTTTTGTATTATTGAATGAGTTGCATAGATGACTAAGACAAAATTTGAAATTGTGAAAAATATATATTTTAATAAAAATATAAATTTATTTTAAAGCAGGGTCAAAATTTAAGTAATCCTTTGTGTGGTGTTCAAAAAAGAGATTGAATATGAAAAAAAATATTTATTTGGAATTGTATATTGTGTTATGTGTAATTTTTCGAAACACAAAGGTAAGTGCAAAATATCGTAATAATTATATGTCAACTATAAATTTATAGAAAATCGATAAAACAAAAAAAAAAGCAATACATTTATTTTTGAAATATTATTTGTAACTTTTTCATTGGAAAATTAATGTTAATGAAGCAATGAGAAAGAGAGATTTGTTACATCAAAATTTTCTTTCAAAATACATAAAAAAATTAAATTATATTTTAAAAGACTAGACTTAAATGTCTTAAAAAAATAATCCTATTTTTCTCATTTCTATAATATTTTCATACCGATTGTATTTTAATCAACAATTTATCAAACTTTCTCTTTTTAATGTCAAATATTGTTTATCAAATTTAAAGCAAAAAAAAAGTTAAATCTTACAAAACCAAGTTTGAAAGGGTAGCTCTTATTACTATCCACTTTTTGTGTATCAAGAAAACATACGAAACTGTACGTTTAGAATAAAATGTACGTATTGAGTGAATCATGTGTTATTAGCATAAAAAGCATTGTTTTCATTAAGACCTTTAAATCCAAGACAGAAATGAGTTTTTTACTTGTTTTAATTTATGTCTTGAACAAAAATCCTTAATCCTACTTATTGTGTTAATATGAATAATAAGATGAAAAATTACTTGTGTTTTTCAATATAATTCTGAATAGTTAAAATTATAATTTTTTTATTATAATTATATATAATTGTCCACAACATAAAAAATGTAATAAAATAAACCATGAGGTTTAATCTTATCATTTTGTTTTTTTTTTGTGTGAAGGTGAAAAAAATATTATTTGAGACAATTTTGTTATTGTTTAACCCTTTCTTTCCCAGGCATAGATCGAGCTGAAATTTTTTGATTAAATTCAATATGTTGATGATGGTTTTAGTTGATTTTGACCCCCAAAAAAAATAATAAAATAAAAAAATTTACAGGAAAAGCTTATAAAAATTCATATAACTCCTATAGAAATACGTACAGAAAAATTTGCTATAAAAATTACTTTAGTTCTTCTGACATTAATTTCATAATATTATAGAGAATTTTTTAAAAACCAGTACAGAAATATCAAACAAACCCTTCAAAGAATCGGATCATTCAAGAAAAAATATGTCAAAAACCGAAATATATACATTAAAAACGTATTTAAAATCAATGTTCTACCCGTAGGACACTGAGAAAGAAAGGGTTAAAGTGAAAGTATTGTAGTACAAGTACTAAAAAGTGAAGCCAATTAGTATCTCTATTTGTAGACATTTTTCCATCTCCATAACTTGCTCGTTTTTTTAATGGTTTCTCACCTTCATATAGACGCTATCTAAAGAAACTAATGCATGACTCACAATTAAAGCCACCGTATGTTTTGCAAAACTTTACCAACTTTGTCGTACATTATGCAGGAGTTGATCTTATTTGGGATTTTCTGATTGAGAGTTGAAGCGCTGTGGTCGCTTAGATCCTATCCTAGATAGTCTATTGGAAGATGATTCTGGAGGTGTCTTGAAACATTTAATATTTATTGCTTTCCACTTCGTTTTCTTTTGATATTCTCTCTTCATTTAGGACCTCTAATGCAAAGGATAATACACAGTTTTCTGACCTTTCTCTAACATGGTATGAATTCAAAAAGCTGAAATCACAACGATACTTCTATCTGCTGAAGACCCATTTGAAGGTTTTTGGTGTATTTCGTAAAAACATACACTATTACAGCAGCATAATGGCACAGACTTCAAATTCTCTAGTTATCGTTACACGTTCGAAAGTTTTCCGGTGTGTGTGTGTGACTATTTTTGCACTGGTAAAATTATCACAGCACTTTCTCCTGGTTGCTGAGTCTTTTGGCTTGAATATTTTATAAATTAGCAAAGAAACGTAATAATTTTCCAAATAATTTTAATTTACAGGCAGTACCGCGACAATGGGAACCTCAACTTGCAGCATATTGTGAAAATGGGCATTCGTACTACCCTCAACAAATGTCAGACGAAGGAAAATGGATAACTAATTTAGATCTTAAAGCTCCTGAAGCATGTTTAAAGGACAAAATTGACCTCCTAAATTACTGCAAATCCGTAAGTTTTAGTTGGTTAAAATTAACAACTGATAGTAGATTAAAAATACCCATTTGATTTATAGTTAAAAACACCGCACTGTAAGACACGTAATCTTTTTCGATAGTGTCTAAAAATTTAGTTGCTGCAAGCCGGCTAAAATTATAACCGGATTTTAAAATTTTCGATAATTTTATTATTTTTTATTAAATCTGCTAGAATTATTGACACGTTCATTCCAATTAGTATTCTGGACATAAATAAGACAACAGACAAACTTTTTAAATGCTCATAATTTACTTTTGACAAATGTGTGTGTTGTTTCAACAAAAAAAAAACTAATATCCCTTTACAGTCTTAGAGCATCTTAATTGCTTGATCTAATAGCATCTTCATTACTTTGTTTAAATACGTGTTTATTCCAAATTTAAAACTGAGTTACTTTAAAACTTCTGCCACGGTTGTTTTAAATTTGTCTTTGTTCTATATATTTGAAACATGACCACTCACTTGTTTTTGATTAGTTTTAAATTTGTCAACATTTGAAATACACAAAAGAAATTTAAAACAACGAAAATTTTTTAATTTAATTCTTCATTATTTTGATTAAATTTGATTAGTTTGTTTTTGATAAGAACAAAAAAAGTGAAATTCATCAATTAATATAGAAATTCCAAGAGATTTTTTTTTTTAAAGGATAAGGTCACTTTTCAGGAAAATTATAGCCAACTTATTCAGTCCTCAGGAGAACTCACCACAATGTCCAATGTTATATAAAATTCATAGTTTTACAAACAATGAAGATGCTCTAATTGTGTTGTAAAAAAGTACACATGATTGTAAGTAAGTTTTATATTTAAAATTGTCAAAATGAAATTTTCTGCAACGGGCATGTTTAAATGTATGTTTTAAATTTGAGAAAAAAATGAACAAATCAAAAATTATGTAAAACTATGGATTATATATAACTTTGAACAATTGTGGTGAGTCCTCCTGAGGACTGAATAAGTTAGCTATAATTTTCCAGAAAAGCGACGGTTATCCTTTAAGCCTTGGAGGTCCCTAAGAAAAAGTTACGTACGAGTCTCTAGGGTGACCCAGAATGTCACCCAGAATATATGTTTATCTAATTTGCATATACTTTTAGCTTTAAAAATTAAACTTTTTATGATTCTAATTTAATAACTGGATGTGAATATTATGTGAAGAAATATGATTCAATCAATATTAGGTCTTGAAGACTCACTTTAACGTGGCAATTATATAACTAAATAAAGCAAGCGCAGAAGGAACCGTTTATGAAGCATAGATTCTTTTTATAAAAAGTTTTGTTAAATATGTACTCCTTTGTACCCCTAAAAGTATTTTAGTATATTCATACTATCTTCAAAAACATTATTTTTTGAAGACAATCCGCCATTTTGAAGTTTTTTGACAAAAAATTTGAAAAAATCAGACATTTTCAGCTTTTGACCGTTTTTAGTCTCTGGAGCTTGATCCCTGATCCCAGTCCCTGAGCCTAACTTCCGAGCTAAATAGTTTTTAAAAGTTCATTTGAGTAAACTTCTCCATCCAACAAAACAGATCATCAATATTTTAAAATTTTCAACCGTTTTTTAACGGTTTTTCAGGCTCTGGAGGCTCTTGAGCCTAAATCTTGAGCTCAATCTCAAAACTAATGGGTTATAAATAATCTTCATGAGCTCCTCTATCCTACTGAAAGGACTCGACCACGCTCCGATGAACCGCCTCGGAGTTATATAGCTAAATGTCAGTCAGAGTGTCCGAGTGACAGAGGTCAGAGTGTCAGATTGATGGCGGACAAATCGTCTGTAATAGTGCATTTTTTCTAACAAAAGGAACTAAAGATGTAAAATTATATTGTTAAATGAAATATCATTATAAAAATAATAAAGACAAATGTAAAAATATTACCTGGGTGACATGTCACCCTAGGGACTCGTGTGTTACTCTTTTTTTAGAGACCCTTTCCAAAAGCCAGATTTAAGTTTTTTCTTTTGCTAATTTATCTTTCTATGACTCCTGAGAAAGTCATAAAGTTTCAATAATATTGGAATCAAAATAAAAAAAAAATAGAACAAAATTGAGTTCATTTTTGGGTGACAAGTCACCCTAAGGATCTCCAAGTGTTAAAAAAAAATCTCTTGGAATTTCTATATTAATTGATGAATTTCACTTTTTTTGTTCTTATCAAAAACAAACTAATCAAAATAATGAAGAATTAAATTAAAAAAATTTCGTTGTTTTAAATTTCTTTTGTGTATTTCAAATGTTGACAAATTTAAAACTAATCAAAAACAAGTGAGTGGTCTGGACACCCTATATTTTTTTGATCCATAAACACTCCCACGGTGAATACGACAAAATCTAGAGAATTATATGGGTCTGACATAAACCGAATACCATAGAAACATTGTATAAAACGGTTCATAAGTAAAAACAGTTTTTAAGTTTTAAATTGTTGAATACACTCAATAGTAGTTTTCTTGAAAGCCGAATATGTGTAATCATGGCCCATCATGGTACCCAGTTTTATCCAGACATCGCAGAGAAACCAGAAAAGTTTAAGATGTCGAAAAACGACGACGTAATTTTTCTGGGAATAGTCACATGGTTCCTGAGCTTTTTATCAGTTTTTTACCAAAAAAGTCTCTCTCTCTTGCTCTAAAGTCTCCAGATTCCAATACCAAATTTATTATAATAGTCATTATGAGCTTCCTTATTCTACAAGAAAAAACTTGACCTCGCTAAGATGGACCATTTCAGAATTATAGAGACAATGTTAAAGTGTCAGAGTGACAGAGTTATAAACGGCAAATATTTGTTTATTTAAATAAACTGAAAACTATTGCGAAATGTAGTAAAAACTCTTCTTATCAGCTTCAATAATCTTTTTTTAAATATAGGCTTATCCAAATCGTGATATAACAAATATCGTTGAGTCCTCACATTATCAAAAAATTGGAAATTGGTGTAGTATTGATACACAAAACACGAAAAAATGCAAAAGCTCGACCCGCTGGGTAAAGCCCTACAGGTGCCTGGGTAAGTATCGCTGAAAATAAAACTGTTTGACAAAATTTTTGCTTGCGATAGTAAAACCCTTAATATAGAGTCATTCTATTTTTTAAAAACATTACTTCTCCATTTACTTTTTGTTCTAAAGGCTTCGTCTAAAATGCTCCGATCAAATTTCAAAAGTTTCAAACCACATATTTTAATAGATTTACAAAACATGGCTTTTATAGATCTGTTGCCTAACGATGTGTTAAAAACACGAGGCATATAGTATTTTTGTAACGTTAAGGCAAATTTAAATTTTTTTAAAAATCGAAACTTTATACTTAAAAGCTTAAATAAGTCTCATAAAGAATGTCATATTGATTTGAATACATCTAGGGATAACCGTCGTAACTCAATAAAGTGAATTTTCGGTAAACGCGAATTTTGTGATTTCTTTTTGTTTGATGCCAGCCAATTAAAACGCAAATTAATTTTATATTTTTTTTTCATTATTACACTAATAAGACAAAATGTTGTTTATCCCTAAAATTTTTGTCCGATTTTAAAAATTTTCTTGGGACAAATGACATATCGTAGAAGGAATAAACAAGTGGAGAATGTGAAATATACGCCCTTTGTAGATTTTTTGATTTTCTGAATCTTCATCAGAAAGCACATATGTGTGCAAAGTTTTAAGTCTTAATTCAGTCTAATAACGATTTTAGAAAAAAAAATTTCATTATATGACCGCTGAAATTTTTGAACGTAACGTTACAAAGGTCATATAAAAAATATTTTTTTTATTCTTTATTTAAATTTCATTAAGCTATGAGGATTAATAGGTCTTCTTGTACCAAGCAATTTGGTATCTTTTGATTTTAGTTTTTTCAAGATGGCTGCCAGTTTGAGAGCCATCTTTAATGTTCGTATTTTTTATATAACTTTCTTAATATTTGATCAATCTTTTTGAACAAATATTCGTTCGATAGCTCTAATAAAGCCCAATGATTCTCTTAAAACTATGTTGAAATAAAATCATCTGGGTTAACCCTTCTCAAGCCAAACGATTTTAATTTCTTATTTTTTCTTGAGTTTTTTAATCAAACAAAGATTAAAACTTATTTAAGATTATAGTACTCTCCGAGATCTCTTCAACGAGCATAAGTTTATTTAATTTGGTTAGGAATTTAAAAAGTAATAGCCAAAATAAGAAATTTTCAAAATGGCACTCAAACTGGTCGCCATCTTGAAAAGTCAAAATTTTCAAAACAAAAAGACTCTTCGCATGTTAAAATTCGTCATTCCACAAAGTCTTATAATTATTCAATGATATTTAAATTTTCATTAAATGCATGAAAACCTTCTAACATACGCCCTTTGTTTATGAAACGAAAACAAAAAAGTCCTATAACTCCTTTCTAGAAAAATATTTTTTAAAGTTCTATTGGCAAAACCTTAACTAAGGCATACTTTGTTTTCTAAGACCATAAAATTCTCAAAACAGCGAATTATATTGAAATAAACTAAAAAAATGCTCTCCTGTAAAATTTTAAAAATCAACATACGCCTTTTGTTTATTCCTTCTTCGATATATATAAGAACAAAATTTCCGTATATTGAGTAAGATATTTATTTCGTATTTTTCGTATTTTTTTTAGTGGGATGAGCGACGTAATCAGAATGCGTACAAACATTTTTACGTTGTTTTTTGTATGTGTTATGTCGCTTATCCCGAGAATTTTTTTTCAAAATCATTTAGGTCGTTTGGCACATGGCTATAAAAACGAAATAAAATAAATTTTTGGAATTTTTTTCTTGCAATCGAAAGATTTTATGAATTTGAAAGTTTTTACAGAAAAAAGTAAAATTTGAAAAAAATCGCTTTAAGTCTCTGACATAAACATATTTAGAATTTTTTCTGCGTTTTGTGGTTCGCGAGATATCACAAGTCAAAAAATGGCCGCACGCGCCATTCGCGAAATTTCAAAGCGCGATATCTCGAGAACGTGTGTACGGAAAAAATTTTTTTTGCACTGATGCTTAGAATGTCATGAAGAACCAGTGTACTAAATTTATAGCAAAAAATAAAGGCATCCGAAATTTTATTTATATTTCTCCCCATATATGTCATTTGTCCCAAGAAAATTTTTAAAATCGGACAAAAATTTTAGGGATAAACAACATTTTGTCTTATTAGTGTAATAATGAAAAAAAAAATATAAAATTAATTTGCGTTTTAATTGGCTGGCATCAAACAGAAAGAAATCACAAAATTCGCGTTTACCGAAAATTCAATTTTATCGACTTACGGCTCTTATCCCTAGACCCATTCATTTTAAGTGCAATGTTCTTTCACAGCTTGCGTAAACATTTCCTTAAAGAAAGCATTATGTTTTTTATGTAATTATATATTCAAATATCTGTTGATAAATTTCTTTTTCAGATAATATTTTAAATTTTCTCCAAAATAATCCCGACTCACAATAACTCATTCGAATGGAAAACTCCGACCGAATATATGTACTAATACACGTTTGCGTTTAAAATGTAAACACAAATTAATTTCTAGTTAAAATCAAATATGGCCATTTTTTTTACACAACGATTTTTCGTGAAATTTTCAAATCATAGTTATATACTTTATTCTGTGAAAATATATTTAACATTCCAAATTTTTATATTTTTATATTTCATTTGTAGTTTTTCATTATAAATACTCAAAAATCGAATTTAAATCTGTCGACTAGCGGAAATATTTTGAAATATTCATGTCTCTACAAATTTTTGAACAAGGCTTTTTCTACCTGTTTTTAATGAATATTTTATTGTTTAATTTGATAAAACACACTTCAAATTTGTAAAATAAATCAAATATATAAAACTTTAAATTGATATTAAAGACTTAAAATATTGAAATGAATCTCCGTAATGGCAAATTTGTACTAACCGTAACGAAAAACATGAAAAACTTTAATTAACTCGATTTTTTTTCTTCAACACTTTATAAATCTTTTTAATAATCAATAATAATCAAGAATTTACTTTCATTTAAATGCTTGATCAGAATCAAATTGGTTCAAATATTGTTAATAATTTTATGGTATAATCTGTTATTACCGTAACGAAAAACAAAATTTTGCAAATTTTGTGACATTTTTCGTTGAAGTCAATTTTTTGAGTGAACAAAGTTTTTTTTTAAATTGCTTTTTTCTTTGAATTTGGCCAAAATTATTATTTATCTGACTTATTTTGACTAAAATATTCTGTTAAACATAAAAATACCACTAATTTCATCATTAAAAGACGAAGAAAAGCAATTTTCTAATTTTTGTGTAGTCGACGTAACGGAAAAATCTCTTAATTAATCAACAATTTTATTAATATTTCACAAAATAGGGCAGAGGAACAAGTTATCGTTTGGGAGCGTCTATCGTTACTTTTACTTTTAAGTCTATTTTACATAAAAAAAATCCTATTATTTTAAAAAAAACTTGAATGTATTCTGAAAATTTAGACTTTATTTTTTAATTTTTTTTATTGATTTTATATAAAGTCCACAAAATTTCGAAACAATCAAAAATAAAAAAATATAGCCGGTAGAGTTTGATTTTCTTAACGTTACTCATAAGAATCAGATTTTGCATGGTCAGCAGAAATAACAAATTAAAATTATTTTTCTCGTTGTATGTTGTTTTATTTTTAATTCTATTTAATAATTATTGTCATCTGAACTTAAATCAACCAACATTTTATTGTAAAAATGATTTTTTTATTGAAAATATTGAGACTTATATGTAACGATAAGTGGTAACTGATTTTAACATAGTTACTGTCTATCGTGTTCTACATATTTATTGTTTATTTAATGTTTTTAATGTGATAAATCAAAATAAATCAAATAAATATGTTTATTTCACTTTAACTTTTTCGCACACCTAATTTCCTCCTTACCCTGATTCTGAAAAGATTAATTTTTTTCACATTAAAGTTGCCTCTAATCACACTGTTAATTTATTTTGTTTTTGTACTAAACTGCCATCTTGTAAGTTGTCAAATTGTTTAGAATTTCAATAGCGAATTACAGAGCTTAATCAGGCATTTATACTGAATTAGAAATAAAAATAGAACAAAAAACTTGGGTCAAATAGATTCGGACATGTGTTCTAATAATTTTCTAGTGCATTTTTCTGTTTTAAAATCATATAAAGTTCAATGCACGCTAGATGGTTACTGAGCACACGATAGATGGTAACACCTAACGATAGGTGGTAAAAATGACTTTAACTAACAGACCAACAACATGTGATTTGAAAAAAATGTTCTATTAAGTCAAAAAAAAAATATATGTTTGCGCAAAAAATTAAACTTCATCGAGAAAATAGCATGCAGAAAATTTCTTAAGGTAACGATAAACGCTCCCTCGAACCTAGATGATTTGAATCTATGAAAAAGCTTTCAAACTTTTCAGAAAATATATTTATCATCATATTTTCTTTAAAATATTATAGAAAAAACGAATTATATTGATTTTTTCCTAGAAAAGTTCTAGTAGTAACCATAACGACATATTTCCTCAATTTTGCATATTAATTTAAGTGTTCTGCAGTCAAAAAGAAAACCCATGAGAGATTCTGAATATGCAATATATTCATATAATATAGTGAAAAACAAATGAAATGTATAATGAAAAAGGTGAAATTTTGTAGTCGCCACGGCGCGCCGCACAGTGGTCCAAAATGCCTAAAAAATTCCATAAAATATTTTTGATATCAAGATGAACTACGATTTTCATCATCTTAGGTTTGTTGAAAAACTGGTAATTATACGCTTCTTTTGAATATAATTTGAGCTTTCTAGCTGTAGCCGATGGAAAGTTACGTTTAGAAGAAGTAGGAAAAAATAATGATATACGATATTCTACGCTATTTCTCTAGATTTTATTTGGTTTTAATTAATTTTTACTTCTTGTTTTTGAGTCTCAAAAGTCTAATCAACGAAAAAATAAAAAAAAAATAATGATTTTAATTATAACAATGCGTGAAAACCTCATTTTTTGCTTTTCACCATAAATATAACGAATTTTTCATAAAAACAAAAAAAAATCATAAATATATAGTAAATTTCAGAAAACAATAAATTTTACTTTAATTTTTATTATTTCAGTTCAATTTTTTTCAAATCTAATGTTTGCTTTGATGTTTAAATAGGTGGATTATGTTAAAATACTGACTTTAAAATGGAGTTTCATATAAATATGCTAATAAATTTTTAAAATGCTTCTCATTTAGATTTTAAAATCAAGAAAACACATTATCCTGGTAAAAAAAGTTTATTTTTTTTATTTTTCAAGGAAAAATTTAATATTTGCAATTTCAATCTCACAAGCTCTCTAAAATTTTTTATCGTAAATGATAAGATATACATTAAAGTGTTAAAAAAGTGAAATTTAAAAAAATATAAATTTGGTTGCACTTAAATAAGACTTAAAAGTAAAAAATAAAAAGATTACAAAATGAAACACAGATAAAAAAAAATGTCTGACTTCTTTTTAGGAAGTTTTTTACTTCTAAAATAAACTTTTATAAAAAGTTTGAGTATTAACCGGGAAACAATACTTTAATGAATACAAGAATCCAAACATTTACATAACTGATATGTAGCTTTTCATTCTAAAGTGAGTGAGAATTTCAAGTGTCTATTTTGTCAATCTGGCCTATTCATCAAAAAAATTAAACTTGTTCTACAAAAAAATTTGTATCTGCCCTAAAAACTGAAAAACAAGGGTTTCATTTTTTTTCTATTCTTCAACTTAAAATTGCAAAAATGACTTGCTTTGAATCAAATAAGTATGATGTTTGTTCTTGAAAGATGTAGATAGTTGTCTGGTAAAAAAGTTTTAATTTACTTTGCTATTCTCATGTTTTCATACAAAAAAAAAAAGATTTTTCGTCACAAAACAATTTGTTGGGAAAAGTTGAAAATATTAATAAAATATAAAATATTTTTTAAATTTTATATTTTTTAAACAGGATTTTGAAAATATAAATAAGAAGCATTTTAAAAACAAATTTAAAATTGTCAAATTTTTTGAAATTTGAAATACAAAAATTTATTAGCATATTTATATGAAACTCCATTTTAAAGTCAGTATTTTAACATAATCCACCTATTTAAACATCAAAGCAAACATTAGATTTGAAAAAAATTGAACTGAAATAATAAAAATTAAAGTAAAATTTATTGTTTTCTGAAATTTACTATATATTTATGATTTTTTTTTTGTATGAAAACATGAGAATAGCAAAGTAAATTAAAACTTTTTTACCAGACAACTATCTACATCTTTCAAAAACAAACATCATACTTATTTGATTCAAAGCAAGTCATTTTTGCAATTTTAAGTTGAAGAATAGAAAAAAAATGAAACCCTTGTTTTTCAGTTTTTAGGGCAGATACAAATTTTTTTGTAGAACAAGTTTAATTTTTTTGATGAATAGGCCAGATTGACAAAATAGACACTTGTGATTCTCACTCACTTTAGAATGAAAAGCTACATATCAGTTATGTAAATGTTTGGATTCTTGTATTCATTAAAGTATTGTTTCCCGGTTAATACTCAAACTTTTTATAAAAGTTTATTTTAGAAGTAAAAAACTTCCTAAAAAGAAGTCAGACATTTTTTTTTATCTGTGTTTCATTTTGTACTCTTTTTATTTTTTACTTTTAAGTCTTATTTAAGTGCAACCAAATTTATATTTCTTTAAATTTCACTTTTTTAACACTTTAATGTATATCTTATCATTTACGATAAAAAATTTTAGAGAGCTTGTGAGATTGAAATTGCAAATATTAAATTTTTCCTTGAAAAATAAAAAAAATAAACTTTTTTTACCAGGATAATGTGTTTTCTTGATTTTAAAATCTAAATGAGAAGCATTTTAAAAATTTATTAGCATATTTATATGAAACTCCATTTTAAAGTCAGTATTTTAACATAATCCACCTATTTAAACATTAAAGCAAACATCAGATTTAAAAAAAATTGAACTGAAATAATAAAAATTAAAGTAAAATTTATTGTTTTCTGAAATTTACTATATATTTATGATTTTTTTTTGTTTTTATGAAAAATTCGTTATATTTATGGTGAAAAGCAAAAAATGAGGTTTTCACGCATTGTTATAATTAAAATCATTATTTTTTTTTTATTTTTTCGTTGATTAGACTTTTGAGACTCAAAAACAAGAAGTAAAAATTAATTAAAACCAAATAAAATCTAGAGAAATAGCGTAGAATATCGTATATCATTATTTTTTCCTACTTCTTCTAAACGTAACTTTCCATCGGCTACAGCTAGAAAGCTCAAATTATATTCAAAAGAAGCGTATAATTACCAGTTTTTCAACAAACCTAAGATGATGAAAATCGTAGTTCATCTTGATATCAAAAATATTTTATGGAATTTTTTAGGCATTTTGGACCACTGTGCGCCGTAACAAAAAAATATCATATTAAAAAAAATTGGTGAAAAAAACTATAAATTTAAATTCAATTAAAAATTATTTTTCATGAAAGTAAAAAAAATGGTGAAATATGACAGCAGTTGTGTTGTTTAGGATACAAAATTTTAATAAAATTCCCAATACTAAGTATTATTAGCATTGTAAATCTTAGGGTTTTGAACAACAAATTTTTTAAATTAAAAAAAAACCTTTTGCCTCAACAATTATAGTTCTTCTGAAAATATTTATGAAAAAAATATATACCCCAAGATTTAAAAAAAAACCGTGGGTTGGGTTAAGGAAAATACCAAATAAAATTGGAATATTCTTAGTTTTAAATCATACTTTGGACAAATGAACAGTATCGGAAACTGTCCAAAATGGTTCTAAAGAATGTTTTTATTGAAATTATGAAACAAAATAATTTTATATTTCAAAATTGAAGTTTTTTTATAAAAAGTCGAAAAGTATGCTGCCTTATCTGGGTTAAAAAAAATTATCAAACAGCGAAATATATTCATCATATACCGATTATGATTGAAAAGCCGAACAATTTCCTAGAAAATAGAAATAGTATACTCTGAGAAATAAAAGTGTACTTTTGACGCTTTAAAGTGTATTTTTGACGCTTTAAAGTGTCAAAAGTACGCTGCAGTGTAAAAACGACGCTTTAAAGTGTCAAAAGTACGCTTTCATATTTTTTTACAGAATTTTCGTTTTTTTGAAATTCGATATCTTGAGAAATACATGTCATAGAAAAAATTCTAAATATGTTTTGGAAACAACAGAAAAACATCTTTAAGGATCTTATACAACATTTTAATATTTCTAATTTTTCTTGACTTTTAGAGCGAAAATTGTAAATTTTTAATACAAATTACAAGAAATTGATGCAAGCCGATATGAAAAAATGAGAAATATTTGTCGTAGAAAAAATTCTAAATATTTTTTGAAAACAACAGAAAAACATCTTTAAGGATCTTATACAACATTTTAATATTTCTAATTTTTCTTGACTTTTAGAGCGAAAATTGTAAATTTTTAATACAAATTACAAGAAATTGATGCAAGCCGATATGAAAAAATGAGTAATATTTGTCGTAGAAAAAATTCTAAATATGTTTTAGAAACAATAGAAAAACATCTTTTAGAATCTTATACAACATTTTAATTTGAGTTTAATTTTAATAAATTGAGTTTTAGAGCGAAAATTGTAATTTTTCCATACAAATGATAAGAAATTGATGCAAATCAAACATTTGAAGAATGCAAGGCAACTGTATGAATCAGCAAAAGCATGAGTGTTCAACCATATTGTTTCGAATCGAGCCTTGGAACAATATAATTGACCATATATTTATGGCCCATATTTTTTCGAGCCATATATTTATGGCCCCTATTTTTTCCATAATTATATTTATGGTCCGTATTTTTTCTATATGGCACATAATTTTATCCATATATGAAAAAAAAATCGCAAGAAGTTTTCGAAAAAAGTAGTGTTCTCAATATGCTACATGTAAAAAACCATGCATCTATATGTTAACATGCATGTCGACATGGGAAATGAAATGCATTTTTTATAAAATTTCTTCAAAGTTTTTCATACAGAAATGCGGAGCTGCGAAGCAGCGGAGCATTTGACATCAAAATGTTTTTATCTCTCTATCCTTTATACCTAAATGCGGAGCTGCGAAGCAGCGGAGCATTTGACATCAAAATGTTTTAAGTTTAATGAAATAATTTTTTTAATATCTTGCAATTTTTTCATACCTGAATTGATATCAGAATATTTGAAGATATAAAAGCATAGAGAGATAAAAAAAACATTCTGATTACAAATGCTCCGCTGTTTCGCAGCTCCGCATTTCTGTATTAAAAACATAGAGAGATAAAAAATCATTCTGATTACAAATGCTCCGCTGCTTCGCAGCTCCGCATTTAGATATAAAAGGATAGAGATATAAAATTATTCTGTTATTAATTATTATTCCGATGTTCCGATATATGTCGACATATATGTTAACATGTAATATGTCGACATGTTCACTTGAGAACACTATTAATTCGCAACATACTTAGCATAATGTATTCTATCAGCTAGTTTATTATTATCTTAATTTTTTAAATTTTTATTCATAAGATATTTATGGCAAATTAATAATATGATTTTATTTGAAAATAAAACCATACATTCTCAAATTGACCATATATTTATGGCTCATATTTTTTCGAGCCATATATTTATGGCCCATATTTTTTCCATACATATATTTATTTATGGCAATATATTGCAATATATTGTATTGCCCATTATATTGTTCCAAGCATTGGTTTCGATTGCATCAATTTCTTATCATATGTATGAAAAAATTACAATTTTCGCTCTAAAAGTCAATTTTTTTTAGAAATATTAAAATGTTGTCTAAGATCCTTAAAGATGTTTTTCTGTTGTTTCCAAAACATATTTAGAATTTTTTCTATGACATGTATTTCTCAAGATATCGAATTTCAAAAAAACGAAAATTCTGTAAAAAAATATGAAAGCGTACTTTTGACACTTTAAAGCGTCGTTTTTACACTGCAGCGTACTTTTGACACTTTAAAGCGTCAAAAATACACTTTAAAGCGTCAAAAGTACACTTTTATTTCTCAGAGGGTACCTAAGTTGGTACGGTATGATCTCAATGATATCTCTTTTTGCCCTTGTTTCAACGACATTAGTTACTTGGTACTTAAAAGCAAAGCCAATCAGTGGATTTTTAAATTCAAAGTGGAAAGTAATCAGGGGTGTTTCGGGTTTTCTCGATCCTATGACATCGATTTTTTTTTGTTAAGCACTGTATTTATTCGGACTTGAAGAAGATGCGACTATTTCAGGCTATATAATAAGAGCTAATGTTCAATTTCCTGGCCTATGCTTTTAGAAACTTTGAGTTCTGATATTTACCCAGAAAAATTTTTAGATATTTGGTAGTTGTGGGTAACGCCACCTTTTTATCATGTTTATCAACAAAAATAAAGAGAATCTAAAATATTATTTTAATTACACAGAAGGACCATTTCAATCTGATGCTTTACTGGTACCAGAAGGCTGTTTATTTGATCATATTCATAATGCTTCAAGATGTTGGCCATTCATAAAGTGGAATCAAACTGGAGGTTTAGCATGTAAAGAGAGAAACATGCAAATTCGAAGTTTTGCTATGTTACTACCATGTGGAATATCACTCTTTTCTGGAGTTGAATTTGTATGCTGTCCCAAAACTTCCAAATGTATTTGATTTTACAAGCAAGTTTAACTTGAACTATAATAATTATTTTTACTTATTTTAGTTTCCACTCGAGTAAAAAAGACAGATTTGCCTATTACATTTGATAATACAGATTATGATTTTAAAAGTTTTGAAAGTTCAAAGACAGATGCCCAAAATTATGAAAAAATCGGAGACATGGGTGAAAATTCTTCAGAACCAACAGATTACGATGAAGATTATGATTCTGATGAAAAAAATAGTATGCTTTCCTTTTTCTTACTACTCATATATCAATTATTTTTTTTAGGCGAAGTGGAATCATCGACACAGGTTCAAATCAACCCAAATATTAATGAAGAACTTACTACTGATTCATCCGATGTAACAAAGGCTGGATTTCCTGATCCGTATTTTTCTGACTTTGATCCAAAATTAGAACACCAACACTTTAAAGTAATTTTTTTTGAATTTAATGTTCAGTTTTTGCTTTATACTGTAACGTAGATAATTCTAATATACGATGTAACGGAAAAAATTTGAATAAGCATTAAAAACGTAGATAATTTAATAGACGGTCTTTACGCTGAAATCGTCTATTAAATTATGTACGTTTTTGAATAAAAAATAAAGAAAAATTCATATATTTTCATTTTTAACCACTAAATTCATTTTTAAATATTAGCATTTTAAATGTTTTTCACATAAGTACTTATTTTAAAAATTAAATTTCTAATAAATTTTTGAACTTCTATTTTTCGTCAATAAACCGTAAATTTGAATGTTTTTTTCGTCAATATACGGTTTCTCATTTTCTTTTTTCGTCAATATACGGAAGGTCATCGTATATTAGATTTATCTAATTTACATTAATTAATTTGAAAAAGTTGGTATTGGGATAAATGGTGTAGATAAAATATTAAAATTAACCCTTATTTTAACTCCTTGTCACAAATGTAACAAATTTGAGTTAGAATTTAAATAACTTCTGGCAAACTGAATTTTTTTGAGAATTCAAATGATATGCCAGACTTTGCAATTTTGCAGTCGTATTAAAAATTCGATCTCAGACGAGCTTTCGAGAGCCCCCAAAACAGTTTCTTATTAAGTAAACGAACTCCTTGATACAAATTCATATTTCTTAAAGAAAATCGATTGAATTTATGGTTGGAATTGATTTTAAATGATAAAGTTTTTTATTTTAAGATAATCCTGACATTAAATCTTGACTTTCGGAACCGGAAGTATTCAAATTATTCTAGTGTTCAAAAAACATTTTTTTCGTTTTTGGTTTCATTTGAATTTTTTTTTTGACTTTCGGGATATCACTTCCGGTCTGAGAAGTAGAAAGTTTAATTTTATTGATTGCAATTTTATAGATTTTCCATTGAAAATATAATTTGTTACAAGAAGTTCATTTACGTATTAAAAAAAAAATGAGCGAACATAAGGGTTAAGTAACTAAATTAAAAAGATTTCGACAAACATGAAATGTTTAAGAAAACATTTTCTAAAAATTGAATTAAATATAAATATTTTAAGAACTCGAGACCGAGAGTTTTATCCTGAATATCGAGAGTTATCCTGATAATCAAAAGACGATGTTCATAGAACGGTTGGATCAGAAGTACCGTCAAATGGTTTGCACTATAAAACTTTTTAGTGTTGCAGTTTGGTGTTGTATGTCTACACCTCTTTGCAACACCTTAGAAGCGACACCAAATTTTATTAAAAAAAATTAAATAATCATACAATTTCTTAAATTCAAGATATATTTTCACAGTATGAGTACAAAAAAAGAGAATTCAAATTTTACCTCATAATACCTTGTTTTTGTAAAAAAATAAGTCAAAATTTCAAGATATTGATGCCATTCAAGTTTCAATGAATATTAATGAAAAAATTAATGACATGAAACACAATCGGCTTTTTTTTCTTGACTTTTATCCCATAGATGGATAATACTTTGTATTGTAACTAATTTTCGAATAGACTTTATTTTTAATGAACAGAATTTTTCATTATAGAAACAATGAATTTTTCCACAAAATAAAATGAACGATAGGTGTTAATGTAACGACAGCCGGTTACTCGACCCTATGTTGTTTGAGAAACAATTATGCATTTGTATATTTAATATAATATTAATAAATTTACTTCTATTTTCATGGATAAAACTTTATGAAATAAGAAAATACAGTCTAAGAGCTCAATTCGATAAACGTCAAAAACAAAAGTGTATTCAACACAAAAGCGTAAACAAACATGATACAAATTACTTAACCCTTTCTTTTCCAGTGTCCCACCGGTGGAACATTTATATTAAATAAGTTTTTACTGTACATTTTTCACTTTCTGACAATTTTTTCTTGAACTAACAGATTTTTTGAAGGATTTCTTTGGTATTTTTTGTACTAGTTTTAAAAAAAATCTTACCGGGTCAAAGTCATTTAGCCAGAAAAACCAATATAGCAATTTTCAGAGAGAAATTTCTGTACGAAATTCTAATAGGAGTTATACGTATTTTTGCTAGCTATTCCTGAACATTTTTTACTCTAACAACAAAATTTTTTTGATTGATCATTCATTTTTGGGTCAAAATATACTTGAAAATAGAAAACTTAATCAAAAATTTCAGCTGGATCTATCCCTGGAAAATAGAAGAATTAGACTGTACATGCATCAATGTTCCTGCAAAAGTGATTGAGTCTTATTGAGTTTTACTCGAAGAAAAAAAAACTTATTTAAAAAAAAATCTTAAGTGTGTAAATCATGGTTTATAATAGTATAATTTTTTAAATTGAAGCATAATTTTGATATCGAACGGCCTTGACCCTCTGCCCTGAAAACCCACTTTTGCCTACCAAGAACTGGGATAAAAATTATCATATAAAAGAAAACAGTTAACTGTTTATTTAATTTTAATTCAATTAAAAAAGATGAAGCCTTTTAAGCTTAATAAAATGCACTAGGTGGTTCTTACTAAATGTGACAGAAGTGTTCAAAAACTCAAAATATAATTTTAGACTACTTACCTTTTAAATTTAATGCACTATTCCTTAATTTAGTGTTAATTTATAATAAAAAAGTTTAACAAATATATATAACAAAAAAATATATAGGATGCACAACAACGGTTGGAAGAAAATCACCGAGAGAAAGTTACTAAAGTAATGAAAGATTGGTCTGACCTTGAAGAAAAGTATCAAGATATGAGAAACTTGAATCCAATTGATGCGCAAAATTTTAAAAAGAGAATGACGCAGCGCTTTCAAGTAGAAATTACATATTTATTAGGTAAAACTTAATTTTAATATTGACTTATTTTCAGATGTCAGTGCAAACATTAGAAGATGAAGAAAACGCAGCAAAACACCAGTTAACAGCGATGCATCAGCAAAGAGTCCTAGAACGTATTAATCGCAGGAAAAAAGAAGCAATGAAATGTTACACACAAGCATTAACACAGACAGCTCCTGATGTAAGACAAGATTTATTTTATTTTTTAATAATCATATATTCGTGTTTGAAGTTGGCTTGTAATCTTATATGAACTAAATTTTACCTTTGAACGTTTATAAATTTCTGTGTATCCAATTTCTTCATCACTTAATAACCTTCAAACCGAAGACTATTTTGGACAGAAAGGAATTTAACGTCAATTTTTTACTCAATTCCATCGTTCGATTGTAGGTTATTTCTTCAAGTTGGTTTTTGCCGATCTAGAGCAGAGATATCAATGTCCAATAGCTAGAGGATTTGTTCTTGACAATTGCTTTATATTCTCATACAAAAAATAATTTGAATGAAGCACAGTCGAAATAATCCCAATCAAACGATGGAATTGCGAAAAAAATTGATGCTGAAATTCATTTTGACTTTTTAATATACAAACGTGGTCTTCGTTTATTAAGTAATCAGCAACTTACATACACAGAAATTCATTTATGAAACGCTTGTAAGGCTTTGATTTGTATGAAAATATGAAATTTCTGCATCTTAGATTCACTTTTTCGTCAATTTGTACCACCAGGAAAGAAAAACTCATTTATTTCTTTGATTGTATAGTTTTTTGCTTTTCCCGTTTCCCGACCCGGCTTCCTGGGATATGGCTAGTTCCCGTTCTAGTTTCCCGTTTTTAAAATTGCCGGGAAAAAGCTTCTGAGCCTGAATAGTCATTAAAATTCTATGAAGTTTCACAACCAATATTTTAAAGGAACTACTCTGAATTCGTTGTATATCATAATTTTGAACTTTGAATTCTGAGATTAGACTTCAGGTTTTTAAAGCTATTGAAAAAAATAGTTGAAACCCGTTTGATTTTATTGATCAGTTAAATTTACAATTTATAAAGGTACTTTTGAAAATTATTTTTGGTTATAAATTTAGACTCGTAATGACAACATCGAACATTTTCATAATCCTTCAGTGGTGATGGTTTTTACTTGATTTGGAATGTTTTCGATCTGAAACAAAAGAACAAATTATTTGAAATATTTCTACTATGATAATATAATGTTACTAAGCATAAAAAAATTAATCTGTAAAATGGTCTCCTGAACAATCCGAATTAACGACTTACGTGTTTTGTTCACAAATGAGATGATATATATAGTCTGATAAATATAAATTGAAATTTTTTGTACGTATTTTCTGTTTGTACATACGCGAAAAAATTTCAAATTATATTTGTCAGACTATAATTGAGAAAATCCTACTTAAAACCTACTTAAGAAAAACCGGCGTGTTTATTATGACTAATTTTTATTTTCTGCATTTCAGCCTGATATTGTTGAAAAATGTCTGCAAAAATTATTACGTACACTTCATAAAGATAGGTCACATACGTTAGCTCACTATAGACATATTTTGTCATCACAGAAAAATGGTATTGACACTGCAGGTAAGGTTAATTAATAACTGGACTTTAAACAAACAATCAAGAGGTACCGAGGAATAAGCCACCCAAAGTGAGATTAACATCTTTTAATTAGAATGCTCCATATTTTTAATATCTGACATCTGATCGCAAATGTTCTAAAATATTAAAAAAAGTGTTTCTTACGATAGTTGATTAATATTATACCGAACATAGAAACCAACTCATTTTAAGAGTATCAATGAATTCTATGCGTTTTTTGATGTAAGAAGAATTTTGCTATCCTTATTTTCCTTGCTTGCGAATAATGAACTATTTAGAATAATAAGATGGATCACACTAGTTTTCCTTTTCGAAAATTTCAAGCGAAAAATTATACTCAAATTAAAATCTTAAAATCGGAAACTGTTTGCAACCATGGTCATTTTTATTTTGTAAATTTCGAAGTTTAAGCACTTTTTATTAGAATTTAAGTGAATTTATAGAAACAACTAAAAAATTAGCCTTCTCTAATTATTTTAAATTGTTTCATAAAAAATAAATATAGTATAATAACACAGATTAACAAAATAAATTAAACATTACTAAGGAAAAACGTCGCTACGGCTCTTCTTGAACATCCTAAACCCATAGTTTTTTTCAGAAACTATCTTATTTTTAACGGCCAAGCAGCCTCATCATTAGAATTTTCGATTTTCATATTAAAACTAAATGTTTCCGAACAACTTTTTGTCAAAAATAACAGTTTTTTACCAAAATTCTAAAATTTTCTCCAAATTTTCCGGTAAATAAATAATTATATCACTAAAATTGAATTTTGAGTTATAAGAGCAAAACATCGCAAAACCAGTCTCAAGAATAAATTCAACTTGTATAAATCTTGTAAAATAGTTCCGTGATGGTGATTTATTAAAATTGAATAGTTGGAAAATAAAAATCTTTATCTTTTAAAACAAATTTAATAAAATGAATTTTTTCTTTATATTTCTACAGCACCCGAAAGAGCGTTAACTTTATCACGTTTAGTGGATATAAACAAGGCAGTGAATCAATCCATGGCAATGCTGCAGCGTTTCCCGTCACTTTCTCAAAAATTAACTCAAATAATGACTGACTATGTTCAAGCATTAAGAACAAAGGATGAAACACCAGGAATAATTCTGGCACCAAGTAAAGAAGCTGAAGAATCTATTTTAGATAAATATAAAAGCGAAGTTTTACAAAATTTGGCTGAAAAGGAACGACAACATTTTGCTGATAAAAAGAAACTGCAATTCCGTAACAAAGAACATAAAAAACTTATGAACGAAATGAATATCAAAGATTCCCAAAGTATGGTAACTGAACCTAGTGTTCAAACAACACCTCTTTCAGGAATTTCTAAAGCTTCAGAAGTACTCGAGTAAGTGTACACTATAATATCCAAAACCAATGGAGAACATTGTTTTCGCTATTTTCTCATTGGTTTAGTGTTCAAATTGTATTCACGACAAACATTAAGATATGAAAGATAGATATGAAAAAGGCTCGACCGCTGTCCTTGCGGGTCCTATTGTGGATACTGTAAGAATAATAAAATTCCTACGGAGTGACAAACAAAAAAACTCGCCGTATTTGTTGCCGTATACATTAACTTTTTGCTGTATCACTGAATTACTACAGCAAGTGCACAGTAACAAATATAGCAACTTTTTTTTAATTACTAAAGAAGCCAAATAATGTGTCAATATTACTGGAATATGGTAGAATTTTAAGTGCATTTTTTTTTAAAGTTAAATTCGTGCACGGTTACAATATGGCAAGTTTTGAATTTACCTTATGAAAGAAAAAAACTATACTTTTTCCTAAATTTCTAGTTCCTTTCTAGTGTGTTGTCATAGTTTTTAATAAAACTTTCAAATATTATTATTTTATTGCTAGTGGTGAAACAAGGAGTTGAATTTTTTTAAAAATTAAATGTAGCTCTACGAAACTACGAAATGGTTCATTTCTTCTTATAAAATAATTCGCAGAAAATCGATATCTGGTATTAAAAAAATCAGTTTAACACCTTTTGTATTCAAAAGTAATGAAATATTTGTCTTATAAATGACATTTAAATAATTAAAAAATAAAATCTTAACATAAAAAATCTATTCAAATTTGGTTTCTGATAATTTTTTTAACACTTTGAAAATTTTAAGGTTGATTAGTCACCCAAAATCGAACTAAATTTTGTTACAGTCCATTGAACTATGCGGATCACATTCAGGGTCCAGATAAGTCATGTGATCATAATTATATTTATTGTTTGATTGTGCATATCTACAGAATTATTTTAACGTTTCTTAAGAAAAAAAGGCTCGACTAATTCAAAAGTTATGGATCAAATCGTTAAACTAGACCTTTTTGAGCATTTGGATGGATCTGGGTAGAAAACGATTTTCTTTCATTTTGATTGCGTATACCTTAGGGCTTATTTTTAACTTTTAATCTATCATATCTTATTGAAAGTTATAGAATTTATCCAAAAATCGAGTTTTTCTGGTTCTCTAAAGAGTGAATGAAAAAATATTAAGTTCAAAAATCAATTATAGGCTCGCCAGCTCTTCAACACAGTCTACAAATGATATTGCAGTAAAAAAGGTGATTGAAGAAGTAGCAACAGTAATAACTAATGAAGCTCCTGAGCCTAGAGCTCAACATGTAATGGGAAGTAATTTTGGACATAAAGAGAGCGTAAGTAAGGTTTAAATTTTAATTCTTGTTTTAATGGGAGAATTTAGTTCTTTGATTTTTAATATGTGGCTGATGGACTAAATTGTATTTAAAAATATACTAAAACGTAGATAAATCTAATATACGATCTTAAGGAAAAAATAAGAATATTCATTAAATTAAATAAACGGTCATTTTGAAGTTAATATACGCTGAAGTTGTCTATGAACGTTTCCAAAAAAAAAGAGAAATACATATATTTTCATTTCTTATGTCTACTTTGGGTTCTTAATTTTAGCATACCAAATGTTTTTTACTTAAGTACTTATTAAAAAGCACAATGTACGGTTTATAATTTTTTTTTTCGTCAATCTACGAATGGTCATCGTACATTAGGTTCATCTATGTTACAGTAATATTAATAAACATATTAAAAAAAAAATGTCGGACTCTTTAAAAAACTCTTTTTTCCGTTGGCTTAAATATTATTTAAGTATTTTCTATCATAGCATCCATACTTTATATGTTAAATGTAAAAAATAACTTTAGTTATTTTCTAGAATAACGTGGAACCTTGAGTCTTGGAACCAAATTGGAAGGAAATTAAGCGCTATTTTGTTGTACAATTAAACCAAGGGAGTTTCACTCACTACACAACGTACGTGTATATAAGAGCGACACCAACTTTGTCATAAAATTTAAATTTTGAATGCGCGCGTTCACAACTGCGTATACGTAGTTCCAATTTTAAAACGAACAGACGGTGGCGCATGATTTTCATACAAGTGAAACCCCCTTAATTAAACTATATTTTATTGTTAACTATTAAACAATTTACATCTAATTACAAAGTTTTATTTTAATTTATTTAATTTAAATCGTTAAATGCGGCGTTGCCACTCTTCAGCCCTTCTAAAACTAAACTGTATCAAATATATTGATAATTTATTAAATACCATTTTTTCTGGGTCTAAAATCAGAAATGACATTGTTATCAAGTGGACAAACCAAAATATAATTGATCTGAGTGACAAAAAGCTAACAATCACAGTGTTGCACATGTGAAATTGGTTCACCTCGTCCAACGGTATTTGTTTCGAAATTTTCTGTAAAAAATAATTTTTAAATTACTGTAAAGCACCTTCCAAACCAAGAGGGCCGTCCATTGTATACAAAAGGTATTGTTAATCACGGTAGTGACACTTTTGTTTTTGTAGGTTCGTGGAGAACCTGTTTACCGTATACGATATCAAGAAGTATTGAATTTTTTCGTCGGTAAATGATACGGTGAAATTCAGCATCCAGGGTAATCTTGTTCATGTCTTCTTTTTTAATCATAATTACCAATGTCAAAATTCTAATTGATCAACTTATGTTGTTCTAGTATAGTTTATTTGAACTTTGGTTATAGTTTTTGAATTTGTTTCCCATTTAAAACAAATTTAACACCAACCAATTTATCATTCATTTTGGAAATGTTAAAATTTAAAATTATCAAAACTGAACGTAAGCTTTCATTGACTGCACTAGGTAATTTCAATCTTAGAAGTTGAATTTGAAATTGAAGAAAACCGTTTGTCTCAATTTTTGTTGTTCTTATCAAAAATATATACTCCCTAAGAGAACATCGTTGATGAGGTTACGGTAAACACCAAATGAAATTGTAATACGCTAATTACTTTTGATATATGTACTTTTTATTTTGTTGCTAATAATAAATTACTTTTTAATATTTTAGGGATTTAAAACTAAAACTGGAAATAGTAAAGTCAATACTTTTGTTGTAACAGGAGTTTCTATTCTGCTAATAGGAAGTTTACTAATCGTCATAAAAGTAAAATACAACTGTACAAATCAAAAATTTGCTGATTTCGGTCAAGTAAGACTCTTTTTTAATGATTAAAAAAGTCATTGTTTGAATTAATTTGTTTTCCACAGCAAAAAGGTATTAAGGTGTCATCGGAAGAAAAACATGTTACAATAATGCAAGTGAACGGATATGAAAACCCTACTTATAAATACTTTGAAGTCAAAGAGTAATAAGATGTTAATTTTTTTTGAAGCTAATGAAATTTTTATATTGCAAAAACAATTTTATGGCTTCGCTACCAATAAACAGATTTATTTTATTGAAATATAGATTTCATTTTATTTTTGAAAAAAAAAATTGCTATTAAAAGTATTATTTTCTTAACAAGTTGAGAAACTTATCAACTATAATGAAGAGTTTAAGTAGATGCTAACTTTAATTTTGAATACTTGTTTCTTCTATAGAACTTAGAATTATTTGTAATGATTTCTCAAACAGAAAGTAAAAACCATAAATTGAGTAAATCAATAACTTATTGCTAATTTAACTGAAGCAAATCAATTCATTCATGTAAAGAAAATAAAGGTTCCTCATTTTTTTAGTTTGTTAGTTTGATTATAAGAATAAAATGAGTGTAAACGCGTCAATTTTGCAATTTACGGATCTTTAAACCATATTGTCTCAATTTTCCGAATTTTTCAGATTTCTCGAATTTCTTTTTTGAATTTTCCTCTTTTATGTAATTCAAATTATTTATCAATCAAATCTGAAATGCTATTCCCGTAAAAACCCATCCACTAATTTATCTTTCAAAAGATTTACGGGCGTCTGAAAAATTGACACATTTACCCTTGTAATGAAATTCTTTTCGATAGATCAAATGCCTCTTAAGACAATTTGCTTAGGGTACAGTTGCTTCTGTGTATTACGCAATTTCAAATATTTTTTAGAACTTTAAATAGACTATCATTTCACAGGGTGATTTTAATTGTTGAGAAAGGAAAAAAAATCATAAAACAATGAAAAAAATCTGTTTTTGGATAACCAAAACTTAGTTTATAATTTTATTTTTACTGAAAATATTGATATGTAATAAAATATAATTATAAACGTAATAATATTGCATAGAAAGTTAAACAAATGAATAAAGCTTTTTTGTGGTGACCGTGAAATTTCAAGAAATTCACAAGAAACTCATAACTAAATATGCTAATAAAATTAATTGAATTGTATTATCTGTTTAGTATCATTAATAAATTTTCTTAATACAATAAAACACATACTATAATAAGCGATCTGCTCGCTATCCCTAGGTGACTCAGTAAAAATTACATTAAAATGGTCGATCGAACCAAGATCTTAGTTTGTATGGTATGATATACACATGTAAAACCGAAACTCAAAGTTTTTGTCATTATTGGTTTGTATTTTTTGATGAAAGAACTATGAAGTCTGAACTCTTTGAAGCTTCTCACCCATTTGAAAATGTTGTCGCGTTTTTTGATGTCTTTGTTCGATTTTTAATGGTTCGTATTAATTTTTAATGTCTCGTCGTAGTTTTTAATGTCTTTGGATACATTTTAATATTAAAACAATTTTTAATTTTTTTCAAAAGAAAGAATTTGATTACAAATAAAAAAAACTATTTTTTTGAAATAAAGAAATATAAATGATTTGAATACAGCTTGCAGACAGTTTTTCGTTCAGGTCGAATCAATATAACAAATTATTTCTTGAATCAGACTTCAATCTTTTCATTTATTTGGAAGAATGGAATTGAAATGGATTGAAATTAATAAGATCAATATGCAATTTAATATTTTGGTTTTCCGCAGAAAATGAAATTTTTATTTTTACTTGCTTAAATTAAAATAATTTTATAATATCTCATTACAAAACATATTAAATTTCCTGAATTTCATAAGTTTTTATTTATTTTCACACTATTTTACCTCAAAATACGTTGTTTAAGTCAGTGGTTTCTCAAAAATGTATGGTAGCTAATACAAGTACCCCCAACTCTGTAACGTCTGTTAAAAAAAGATGAATTTGTTTATTTCCGGAACAGTTTGGTTCTATACCTCAAAAACAGGTTAAAGCTCTGTAATGTCAGTTACTAACAATTCAATTTTGCTTTAGTTTTGAAAATCGCCATATGTGACACACAAGTAAATTATCATTTTATATGGACCTGCAACGTTCGTGACCTATATTTGAGATAATTTTACATTCATTTTCTTATATTTTTAAATAGTTTAACATTCATTTTGATAAAAAAAAACATATATGGGATCCAAAAGTAAATATTGATTTATCAGAATCACCATTTTTATTGAATTTTGAGCACATAATTTGTTGTATACATAAATTTTACTCATAAGAAATTTCACACGTGCAAAAATATAAACATATCAAATAGGTTCTGATGCCATAATCAACGTGTATTTCATACCTATTTAATTGTATAATTTTTAAGTATATGACTTAAATAGCCAAAATGGTAACGGACGATACAAAAAAAAACATTTGTCACATTATATTATCACATCATAGTATTATATTTAATAAAAATATTATGTTTAATTATACTATATTTATACAGTTAATAATAGTTATTAATTAAGAATTTGTATAAACCTAGTATGAAAAAAATTATCCAACATTAAAAAGCATTATCTATAAAAGAACAAGGTCCCAACGATTCATATATGCATTTGAACAAAGTGATGATACCAAAAGAGCATTTTTTTCTGATTTGTTAACAGCTAAACAAGTTCCTGCTGCAATGTTATATAAAGAAACAGTTAAATTTCCCTTGATTTTCCATTGCTGATCACCACCACTTTCATGACATTTATTAAGGACGGGTGAATTATTGATTTTGGATGGAGATAATTCGAGACATAATAACCGTCCAAGTATCAATTCTAGTTTATCTGTTTGATACCTAAATATTGAAAAATAAAATCAAATAACATTTTTCAAAAAAGCAAATTAAAAGCTTTGTACCATTGTTGGTTTTTATTTGATGAACATTTTGACAGTTTTAACTTTGTTCCTTTCTTTAAAATATGTATTCCTTCTTTATAATTAGCTGTAACACATAAATTTGTATTGTGTAGTTTTATATAAAAAGATTTTAAATAATTTCTTTTTCTCATATTCCAAGGTACAAACTCAGGTTTCAAAGCATCTGTATTTTTCCTTTGTCCAGGAATTTCTAACTCTGGATAGACATTTTTTAGATACCACTGAAAGTTTTTGCTGTAAAAAACATTAAAACAAAAAATATTAAAGTAAAAAATAAGTTCACCAAGCCTTACCGTGACTTTATATAGATAAATTCTTAACTTAGCGTAGCTTAAACCTTCGTATACATGCATACACCTTCTACAAGTTTTAACTAGTACTAAATTTTATGTTGTGTGGATGTATACGACGATATAGCTACGCTAAGTTAAGAATTTATCTATACATAGGGAACGCCTATTGGCGAATAACACTCACAAATCAAATATCGCTTTTAATTGATGTTATCAAAAATAAATACTAAATTAATGAATAAAAATCGTTTTTTACAAACTTAAAGAACATATTTGTAATATTAAACTAATGTTATTTATTATTTAATAGCATAAAATTTCAATTTCAAAAATTTGATTGGCGAGTGGTAAAGCATACAAATGGTGGTAGCTAATGTATAAAGTACCCGTTAGTTTAATTGTAATCAAATATTAATGTATACATGACATGTTCTAATAAAATATTAGTAGACTTTTCTGAATCCAAAAAGTATTGTTAATCTTGACTAAAAAGTTAGAAGTTACTGTGACAGTCGTGACAACTTTAAAAACTACTGATGATATTAGGTTTAATTAGTTTCTAAATTCTAACATACTTTATAACAATTTTAAGGCGAATTTTCATCGAAAACATTGAAAAATCATGCCAATGAAGTACTATCAGACCTCAAAAGGTGAAAAAATAAAAAAAAAAGTGAAATCATAAATTTGTTTATTAATTCACTGTAAAGATTAACTTTTTCTGTTATAAGGAGTTTCTCTTATAGAGACTACTATAATATAAAGAGTATTTACTACGTAAAATTTCCTCTGTAGTGGTTTTAAAAAGACCTTCAATGCAATGTCAATATCAGTTTTACAAATGAAAATGAAGAAAGACGTGTATGAAATTGAATATTTGTCTAGTGTTCTTGATATTTTAAAAGTTTATAATTTGAAATTAAATAAAAACTAGTATAACATTTCTTACCATTTTAATTCATTTCTTAACTTTAGACGATCGTCAATATTTCCATACTCCGGTATCTTTTCTATCCCGGATGTGTTTAGAAAATAACCCTTGAAAGATATGATAAGAAAAAGGGGTCGTGATATGATTAAAAATGTCAATGAGTATATTTTGCTTATAAGTAAGTATTTGTTTATTATTACTAATATATTCAAAACAAAACAAATTAAAAACATTTTACAATTTGAAATATTTTTGGCGTTAAACATGAAATTAACTGGTCCTCCGAAATAAAATATCATGGAGTTATAATTGATAAGAAGCTACTTTTCCGTTCACATATTCAGTACACTCTCAAACAAAAACCAGTGGGGTTTCCCACTAGGTTCCCACTGGCATGTCCCACTGGTTTTTGTTTGAGAGTGTATGCATTAGAAAAATGCCATAAAGCCGTCCAAATACTGGATAGCATGTTAAATAAAAAAATCTGATCTAAGTTTTTCTAACGATTTGCTGATTTACAAAGTAGCATTTCGTCCAATATTTGCTTATGCAAGTCCCATATTCACTAACATTGCTCAAACAGATCTCAAAACCATTCTGAACAAGTCATTGTACACCAAAAGCAGCAAGTTGCATGAAGAGACCCCTTCAGGCACTTTAGTTAATTATATCTTATTTAACCCAGAAAAGGCGGCTTACTTTCCCATTTTTTTAAAAAAACTTCAATTTTGAAATATAAAATTATTTTGCTCTTGCAAATTTTTGTGTTAATTTCATAAAAAACATTTTTAAACGCGTGGAAAAACAAAAGTGTGTTCTATTAGAAAAGTATTCTCGTATACTAACTTTGTAAAAAATTCTGACAACTCCTCATATACTTAAATTGAGCCTCAAAATGGTCATTTTGTATGAAAAACCACTAACTGTGCTATTTATGTTGTCGCCACTGTATATATTTTTTTTTATAATAGCTCTAATTCTAACAGCATATTGTTTTTAAATTAATTTTTAGATTATTTTTTTTAATAGATTATTCTTTTTAAAATGCTTATAATTATTAAAATGACTTTATAAAATTTACATGATTAATTTAATTAAACAGAATCAAACGTTTGTTTTTCAATTAATATAATTGATTCTAATTCTTCATAAAAGGTCTCAATTCGAAAAAAATGTGATACGATTATTCAATAATGTTTTCGTTTGAAATGTCATTGAGTACAGTAGAGTGAAATCTCTTACTATTGCCGCATGTATTTTTAGCAGTTTATTTTGAGTTGAATAATTATGAATGAAAACTTTTAATTTTAAGCACTTACATTGATTTAATTAATTTTTTTATATGTTTTTCTCTCAACTCTTGGAGGTCCCTAAGAAAAAGTAACGGACGTGTCTGTTTATCTAATTTACATTTACTTTTAGCTTTAAAACTTAACTAAGGATCTCCAAGTGTTAATACTAACACATTTTTTCCTTCAAGTTATTGTTAATAATGTTTTTCTTTTAAGTAAATTTAGACAAAGAAAAAAACACCTTAAAGAGAAGCTATTCATCCACGTTCTACTCTATTTCATTAAACCATATATACTTTTTATTAATTTAACAAAAATAATCTTTTATTTGATTTGTATAATCAGAATACGATCTAATCATCAGATGCGAGAACTTTGTTTTGGATTTGCTAAACACTAGAAAAAAAACTTTCTAGAATAACAGGAAAAAGATAAAAACAAATAGAGCGGGATATAGTAAATTAATAAAAATAATCATGTTTTACTTTTTAAAATTTAAGAAAAAATAAACTCACTTTATAATCATCCAACCATACTAAAGCCGCTCGAAGACTATTAATCAACATAGTATCTTTGCCATCCGGTGATCCATACGGACGTCTTTTTCTAAAAATATGTCCAATTCTTGAACATGGTATAATTAGAATTTGTCCACCGCATTGCCAAATTCTCAAAGATAGTTCTAGATTTTCAATATACTTTTAAATATGACTATAATGTTCAGTTCATACAATCTCTTACCTATATTTTCGCCCCCCCAAATACTCATGCCCATATCATATTCTCCTAAGTGTTTAAAATACTCACGATCAATTGCAAACAAACCACCTGCCATTGCAGGGCTTTTAAAAGGTTTTGTATAGTCTTCTCCAGACTTTAAAGTATCTTAAAATAAAATATTGGTGAAGTGGACTTTTATTTAAATATGTGAAAATTCATACCCTTAGGTAAGTTTTCCCATTTGAAATGTAATCCCCAATTAAAACCACCTCTTACAAGTGGACTTGATGTATAATCAAACGTATCAGGATTAATTAAATCAATTATAGGAACGGTTACTCTTGTTCGGTTGGCCAAAATTGGTAATATGAGCGGCGGTAACCAATTTTGATTAACTAATTAAATAATTTTACATTCAAAACTAACTAGTACTTTTTAATTGTTGAAGAATTTTAATTTTCTTTAATTTCTTTTTTTAATGCGACGAAATCATCTTTTTATGAAAGATGAAATATTGAGTAAAGCTTGTTTGAGCAACAATGAGCATCAATAGGGTAATTTTTGAATAAATAAAAATTTTAAGATTCTCTTTGAATTTTATTATAACAAGCCTGAATACTTTTTTTTGAATATTTGAAATAAAACTTTACAAATTATTTAAAAGTTGAATTATGACTTGAGTTTCATTTTGTTGCGACAAACACTAAAAACCAATCAGTATGGTTAATTCTCAATCCCCTTATTTCGCATAATAGACATAAGGTAACGATAATAATATCAGTAAAAAAATTTACAGAAGACAAAAAATCGTATGAGAAATGCTAATTCTTGAAAATTAAAATTCTTCGTTATTTGCGATTCACCTTCTATGTGACTATCTAAAAACAGTAATATTTCTCCGGTTGCTTGGCGGGCTCCATACACACGACTTCTAATTGAGATAAGCAAGAAAAATATTGTAAAAATTATTGATTGAAAAGATAGACATACCTTATTAATCCTTCTCTTTTATTGTTACGATATATCTTTACAATTTTGTATTTGTCTATTTTCGATATTTCCTCTTTTAAATTTGAATTGACTTTATCACTGCTATCATCGACTAATATAATTTCTTTTAACTGTTCTCTTGATGTTCTCCTCAATATGGTATTAATTGATCGTAAAAGTGTTATATGGTGTTCATTGTAGAAACACATTATAATAGAAACTGGAGAACTTAGTTCATTCATGTTTGAATTTGAACACCTATTAAATAATTAAAATTAAATTAAATCAATTAAAAATTTGTATTATCGAAGCTGTGTTTGGTGTATTACAAAATAAATAAAAAATGAACTTTACAAACTTAAAACTAAAAATTATGAAATAAAAAAAAAGTAAAAAAAAACCCAAATTTGTACTGGTAACAGAGAGTTTTCAAACTCTAAAAATTACCCAGTTAAATCAAAACGCACTAAAAAGGAGGAAATAAGGTTTAAAAGGAAAATCTAATGAGAAAATCAAAGTTTAACTCTTAACTGGCCAATTTTTAGTTTGAAATTTCCTTAGCCAGGAGGAACCCTCTTCCATTTCAGATATATAAATCTTATCAATTTAGAATACTCCTTTGGATGCCAATTTTTCTCTTGCAATTTTGATGATTAGTTCTTCTACTCTTTACTTACATTCTCTTGCACCTTTACATGAAAAATTTTCACTCAATCACAATGTATTTTAATTTGCTTTGATTTAAAAGACTTTCGTGTCATTGCTTTTGCTTCTAATAACTTATAAAATTTTTAATATAATACATTTAAATTATAAATTAATCGCGTTTGATAGTGCTATATTAAAAATCATGATGGTTTTAAGAATAAGTGGGCTTTTGAGGGTAATTTCTTACTTATTTTTATGATTTTTCAAACAAATTCCTTTAATTCCTTTATTTTATTCTATGAACTTGTCCATTTGAACTTGTGATTTTTTTGCGACTTATTCCTTTTTCAAGACAAAAAAGAAAATTTATCATAAATTTGAACGCAACTATTGATACGAATAATTGTTATTGGAAATTGTAATATTTTTACAACAATTGTTTTTATTAATGATGTGACTTAGAACTAAAAATTGGCCAGTTAAGAGTTAAACTTTGATTTTCTCATTAGATTTTCCTTTTAAACCTTATTTCCTCCTTTTTAGTGCGTTTTGATTTAACTGGGTAATTTTTAGAGTTTGAAAACTCTCTGTTACCAGTACAAATTTGGGTTTTTTTTTACTTTTTTTCATATTATTTTTGTTTACTTTGATAAGAACTCGAAAAAGCAAAAAGCGAATGTAATATGAAAAATTTAAAACGTATTAATTTTTTTTTGTATCTTGATTTTTCCTGGAATTGAGCAGAATTTGATAAAATTTTTTCAGGAAAATAAAATGAATCTTGTGAATAAGGAAATATTGACGATAAAATTAAAAATGATGCTGAAAGAAAAATATTTACTTATTTTTTCAATATTCAAACCATTTCCATCAGATTTAAATGAAAAAAATTTAAATTTAAATACAAACTTTTTTTTTCCTAGAATGAAAAACATTATTCAAAGAAAAGAAAAGGAAACCTTAGTGATTTATCAAAATAAAATAAATATAGAAAATTAAAATCTCTTTAGATTAAACAGTTGAAAACACCTGTGATATTTTTCCAATAATTTTTTTTTCCATTTTTATTTTTGAGTCATAAAACATCAGTAAAATATTGAATTCTTTAAAAACTAATAATGTATGCACATCAACACAGCTTTAAAATAACCACAAAGGAGCACTTTTCCCATACATTAAATAACCACAGACTAAAATATTCATTTTTTTATCTTCATTTGTATGTGTGTGTGTGTGTGTGAGCGATTTATTTAAGACATTTATTATATTTGAAAGGTGAAATATATTAAATCACACAAATCTTCTATTTCATTCATATATTATTTTTTTTTGCCATTCATTTGCCTGTACGATTGCTCTCATAATACCAACAAATATCATTGTGTTTCATATTTAAAGTTCAAAAATATTATTTTATTTTAAAAACTCACAGTTCAACTTGAGTTGAATGGGTAAATACAAGGAGCAAAAAAATAAAATAATGCATGAAAATCATGAAAATTTACAATTTTATGCTATAACATTCAACTATTATGGCAATAATAATTTTTTGTTCTTTTGTATTGTTTTGAAAGGAAAAAATGAGTGAAGTAGCGAAAGTATTAAGATGGTGATTTTTGACTTACTTGTGGTCAAATTAAATTAAAAATAATTGTATGATGACCGAGAAAAAAGCTTAGCTATGGATTTTCAGCCCAAGTCCGGACGGATCGGGTCTGATTTTGAATTTTTGCTTGAATTATAATTATGTTATTATGCAACGGAATTTTATATACTGCTGTTATTAGACCAATGATCACATATGGTGCAATAGTATGGTGGCCAAAGGTTGATAGTCAAACAGCAAAGCAACGATTGGCAAAACGTCTAACATATAGCATGTTTAGGCATCACAAGAGCGCTAAGAAGCACTCCAAAAAGGGCATTCGACATACTGCTTGATCTTCGTTCATTGCACGTTATTGTAAAAAAGGAGGCGAAGATAGTAGCATGGAGAACACAACGTGTCAAAGACTTTAACCCAGGTCATTTGGGTCGAAATCTCTACTTTTTGTGGTCTTGACTGAATATGACTTCGAAAAACCTTTCGACATCGTAATACCCACGCGTGAAGACTGGTAAAGACGAAAAGTCAAGCTGGAAGGAGATGCTGTCATCTAATACACAGACTGCTCTAGAAAAGATGAAGCGGTTGGTATTGATATATGCTGTCCAATCTGCAAATACTCGAAATCCCTAGGTGCCAGCCCTACCATATTTCAAGCCGTAATGCATGCAATAGAGGTATGCACACAAAAATGTTGATAAAATAAAATGTTGAAAAAAGAGGTGACTTGAGAGGTAAATCAGTCTACATTATCTCCGACATGTTATCGCTAAAAGCCTTGATCTCATCAATCATTTCATCTGGATTGGTGAAAACATGTTTGAAAATCCTCAACAAACTGGCTAAACATCATCGGAAGATCACATTGATGTGGGTACCAGGTCATGAAGGGATTGAAGGTAATTAAATGTCGGATAAACTGGAAAGAAGGGAGCTGAAGGTAAACTTATCGGCCCTGAGCCCTTCGGCGGAGTAATTCTGCCCTTTTTAAAAAACTCATCTCAGAATGGCTGGGAAAAAATTTCAAGCTGCAAATTGGCTGGACTAACCAAGTCGATATTTCATGGATAAATATATGTATTAGATTTTTATATGTGATATGTATTTTCGTTGTAAGATTCAAGATCACCAGAAATGTACTGAAAACAAAGTAACTCCTTCAATGTCTTAATAAAGATCTTTTGTTTTATATTATCATTACCATGTACTGTACGATGCTCATGTATTTTGAATGGCAACTTCAATATGAGTTAAAATAAGGATTTGTGTTTATTTTATACACATACACTAATAAAAATGTGTATGATTGAAATAGAACAAGAAAAGGCTAAACGAAACTTGAGAAAGAATTGTTTTATTGCTAATACGCAACAAGAATATCTAAATAATACCATTCTTATAATATTTTATAAATTTATGCTTACAACTCACATATTACTATTAATACACATTTATATACTCGTTTTATCAAAAAAAATAGAGAAAAAAAAATAAAAATGAAATAAGAAAAGACTTATTTAGTATCTCTAGACACTTTTTTAGAGTTCAAATTCATATGAGCTTGACACAAAAGCAAGACAAAAGGTACACACACACATGTATAAAATTATTATTATTATTATTATTATTATGACTTTATGTATATCATTATTGTTATTATTATTATTCGCAAAAGCACACTTTCAACATTTATATTTATGGTGTTATCTCTATGGTAAGCCACATTCGTACACTTTAATAAATTATTATGACGAATAAATGTGGATTTAGTTTGATGAATAATTTCATATATAAATAAAGAAAATGCATGACTAGGTTGTCTGCTTTAATGTTCATCAACGATAATTAGAGATTTCATGACACACACACACACACAAAAAATTAATAAATAATTTCCTAGAAATTAAAAGAAACGTGAGACATCCACTTTCTGAAATATGAGATGAGAAAAACTTTGTAATAGTTTGCTTTAGCACGTGAATTGTATTTAAATAATAATCAAACTGTCTTTAAAGCTCACATATAATTTATTTGTATTTAAGAAAATTGTTTTATCTTTAAATGTAAATACCATTACAGTCATTAAATGAAATGTATGTCATGAACATTTTTTGTTTGCTTAAAAAAAATAAAAGAATGCCACAGTAAATTGATATTATGGTCCAAGGGCGAGTTACATTCAATGTATTTTATTTGTTTCAGTCAAGGATAACAGTAAAAATGTGTGTGGGTTAAGATTAATTTAAAACCATAGCAATAAATTGACATTTTTAACCAGAAAAATTCTATTTTTCGATGGTTTATCTGTTTTATTTTTAAAACCACAATTTTTACATTCATATTTGACAGTATAATTTCATTATAAATGTTTACACGATTGATATGCAATATGATTGTATGTAATATGTAATCAAATTAAATTCCATAAATTGGAATATTTACTGCCAATAGTTAATGAAGTGAAAAATTTCATATTAAAATTTCATTTGATATTGGTTTTATTTATTAAAATAATAATAAAATGTTAAATTTCACTCAATTTATTTTATATAAATTATTTTACCCTTTTTTTTTCATTTCATGATATGCCATAAATATTTTCAGGAATACACGAAAACAATAGAAAAAAAAAACTCTTTATTAATTCTAAACAAAAGATACAAATTTCCATTTAAAAACAAGTAAAAAAAATGGAATTTCAATTAAAATATTTTCCTTAAACCTTAATTTTCGTGTATCAAAATAATGATATTTTATAATTCAACGTAAAATAATAATACATTTTCTTTGTGTATCCCTTACAAACACAAACTGTAATAAAAGCTCGAAAGAGAAGCGGAATTTCTGTTTTGTATGTTTGTGAACTTAAATTCAATTAGTAAACACAAACAATATTAGTCAAATTAATTAGTCAAATTATTATTGTTATTTGTTGGAATAACACACCGAATAACAATAGCCGAAAAATTCATTATATTTTCAAAACAAAAGAACGATTATAAATCAGAACACGGTTGATTTAATTGATATTTTTTCTAAATTTAACTTAATATTTAAATTCCCTGAAACTAATTTAATTATTGATTTTTTTTTTAAATTAAAAAATTTCAGGTGTGTTTTATGTGCTAGGACCTTAAATCAGATTTGATCAGATTTCTCGGGCAGTCTCCAAGAGAACCAATTTCAGACCTACAAACGGGTCCATTGTGCATGCCCATTATCATCATATCTGATGAAGAAGTAACCAAATCTAGAGAAACAATTAAAGAAAAAAAGTTCACTAAACCTCATTCAGTTCAAGAAAGTGACCACATCTTCTCAGAAAGGTAAGCAGGACAGACACCTTCACGTTTATGATGGAATCATAACTGGGAAAGTACTTACCCAGCGTGATACTACTGCTTGGGACATACACATGGCAGATGTGCAGCAGCTAGGACCTTAACTCAAGACAATTGAGGTGGCAGACAGGAAACACAATCGAAGTAGTAATTTTAAGAAGAGCAAAAAAAATTCACTCTCAAAGAATGTAATTACCCAATTATTCAATTCCATATTTCATTTCAATTGTAACAGGACCAATTATAAGCTGATTGGCTCACATAATGGCAAATAAATTGATGTTCATCAAAAATATAAGAAACTGTATGTTTTAGATGGATCATAAGCGTATTATGATTTTACTTTGGTTAATTTTTTCATTCTCTTCTTATTTTTTGCATTGTAAAGCAGACAATCATTCTTGGTATTGACGGACAACAACAAAAAAATCATATTTCTCTTGCAATTCCGTTTAAACCATAACAATAATAATATTAAAGTAAATTATATAAATTGATAAAAAAAACCGAAAACAAAATACAGTATTATATTTCTGTATAATTTGATTCATCTTAAAATAAATAGGACAATAATTGTATGTGGATGTAGGGACTTTAGTCGAAATTTCGACTGTTCGAGTTTGTAAAATGACTGGATTAAGTTTTTAGTGCATTTCGTAAGAAAAAATGCACTATTACAGACGGTTTGTCCGCCGTCACTCTGACACTCTGACACTCCGACCCACATTTAGTTCCATAACTCCGGAATGGAATCGGAGCGAGGGCTCATGGATTGGGCTCATGGATTGGGCTCCTGAGCCTCCGAAGCCTGAAAAACCGTTAAAAACGGTTAAAATTTTAAAATTATTTATAAATTGTTTTGTTGGGTGAAGAAGTTTACTAAAATGAATTTTAACTTAATGGCTCTAAGATTAGGCTCAGGAATTGGGCTCAGAAGTTGGGCTCAAGAATTAGGCTCCAGAGCCTGAAAATGTTCAAAACCCCAAAATGTCCGATTTTTTCAAATATTTTTTTTAAAATTTTTAAAATGGCGAAAGTCTTTCAAAATGGCGGAAAATTTTCAAAATGACCGTTATTTTCAAAATGGCCGTTATTTTCAAAATGACCGTTATTTTCAAAATGGCGGTAAAATTATTTAAATTAAAACTTGATTATATTCAAGGAAACGAGTCCCATCGAAATGCACTTTTCTAAACCGCCCAGTGGTTAGAATTTCCCATTTTTTTTATTCAAAACGCCCCGCATTACAAATTAACTTGGTCTGGAGACGGAGATCTATGCTTAACGCTTAGAGGGTTTTTGATAAATGCCATTTTTAACACATTTCCTGTTAATTTGGATAAAATTTTCGAATATTATCGGGACTTTTTTGGTTAATGCATATATTGCGGGGTTGTCTGCGGGTGTTTTCAACTTAATATCAAGAATGTTACCTTGAAAGGATGATGAAATTCATAACTTTTTTGATAAAAAACCAGGCGTCTCCACTTTAAAATTTTTAAATTACTGTTAGTTTGGTAATACAAACATCATTTTTTTTTCTTTACTTTGAATCTTAACATACTTGGGTTTTCAATCGATAAATCGGTTATTCTTTGTTTACTAAAATCAATCGTTGTAAGGTCCCTTTATGTAGAGCAGATTCAAGACAAAGAATAACATGAAAATTGAATTCCGCGTATATTTTATTTATTTATTTATTTGTGTCTATGTCGGTATACCAATTCCAAAATAATACTAATAATAATGTATTCCAAACATGTTTTGTATACACAAAAAGCAACAGAAGAAAAGAAAATTATATACTAAATTTCATGAAAATGTATATAAATTTTTTTTTCCAATGAATTCAAAAAATGAAAAAAAATAAAGTAAAATAAATATGCAAGCAATGCTAAGTCATACGTTTATAATAAGGAAGATAAATTTACGAACATATTTCTGATTCGATTTGAAAATAATGGAAATAGAAGTGTGGAAATTTATAATAATATAAAAATGTATTCATACAAAAAAAAAAAACGAGTAACGAATGGAATCCTTTGCAATGACGATCGAAACGAAAATACATTTGTAATGTGTAACGTATGTTTTATATTTTTTCCTTATATTAAGTTTATTATCATTATTATTTATTTGAGACATGACTTTAATATGACTGGGAATATGTTTTTAACTTTATAAATTGAATTAACTCGTTTGATCATTCAATTTTCTCTCAAAAATAATATCAAAGGAGCAAATTAAAGTCAAAACTTGAAATGTGAATATAATATTTCAGAATATTGCATATTGAATTCATCCAATCATCAAGATCAAACGAAAATTTGGAATGGGAATTGAACACCTTAAATTGAAATCAAACAAATTTATATCACATAATAATAATAATGGAAACGCCTGGTTTTTAACAAAAATTACTTACCATGATATATGTTTAATCTATGAATAAATTTGAATGTCATGAAAATTTTGATGGAATACAAACAAAACACACATGTTTTACAATTTCTTAACGTTTGAGTATATTTTGAATATCAATTCTCTTTTATTTTCTTCTTTTCATTCCAACATTATATTTAACATTGTATTATTTTTTTTTCTTACATCCTAATTTTCTTTCTAAACATTTCATCTTTTTCACTGGAATCAAAAGCATTTTCTGGAAGGACCTTAACCTTATAATTATTTTTTTTTTCTTAAATTCTTTACAATTATTATTCATATATATCATTATTTTTAATTTATTTCCTTTATATACAATTCCTTACACATTTTTTTTCTATACTTATTTTAGTATAATATTTTTTTTTGAATCTTTTGATATTATTTTATAAAGATTTTTCATATAAATTTTTAACAATAGAAATACAATTCTTGTGCTTAAGTTATAAAAATTAATAAAATGCATGAAAATATTTTTACAGAAACACGACTTTTACATTTTGAATTCTTAAACCAATGTGTAATTTTTATCTTAATTTTGTTAAATTTGTGTCATTTTAATGTAATATTTCAATTGTTTAACAAAATTTTCCTAGAAACTGTAAACTTTTCATATAAAATATGTGTGTGAAGTTTAACAAAAATTTCATGTACAATTTTTCAAATGAAGCGTTAAATTTCTGAGAATTAAAATTTTACATTCATCATAAAATATATAAAAATTTTCATTCATTAATCATCGAGGCATAACTTTTGATAGAATAACACAATTTTGATTTTTCTCTTTTTATTTTGATAGAATAATCTTATTTTAATAAATAAATTCATTATTATTTTTAACAGTACTATAAATCTTACAATGGCATTAATTTAATATCATTTTATATATATTTTAATTTTTGTCTAGTTGATGAAAATTTAATCTATAAAAATCTGTGAGTGTGTTTTGATTTTTCTTTGCTCATTAAAGAAAACATTTCAAAAAATGTGTGAGCTTACAACCGTTGAACGAATGAAAGTGTCTCAATTGAATTTTTTCATTTTACATTGTACAAAACAAGATTGTATATGAAGCAAAGAAAAACATTTGACGTAATAATTTAATTAATCCTATGTGTTATAGACTTAAATTTAATTACGTTACTTCACTTAATTATTGTATTTTATAAATTTTACGCAAAAATGTTGATCAAAAATTTCATGGAGAGTGACTGAATCAATAAAATACAAAATGTTTTCCTCTCACTTCATTACTACGCACAATCATTTTATTATGATGATTATTTTTTTTCTTTACTCATTATTATAATTAATATTTTAGTATTTACATGATTTTTGATTTGATTTGATTTACAAAAAAAAAAAAAATTACAAATAAACTAGATCATTTTCATTATCATTAATTTGATTAAAATTTTGTTTACTAATGGAAATAAATTTTGCATCATTATCTCTAATGAAATTCATATCAATTTTCCTAGTTGCATTAGATACTATTGTTACTGGATTATTGCTCTTACTACATACGTTGAGTTGCTTCTAGAAGCAATAATTTCGATCACTGGTTGTATGTGTGGCATTTGTGGTGGAAGTTGATGCGATTGGTGTATTTGTGTAACTGCTACCACTACTTGAGCTAATTATGCTATTTGGAGTCTCTTTGCAAAGTGCTGATGCTGACATTGTAATGCCAGATGATGATGAAATTGGATATTGATGCATTGGGTGTCATCCATAATAGTATTGAGCATTTGCTCCTCTACTAAGGCTCTTTGGCATTGTTTCATCTTGTAAGCTCTGATGTTGTGGTTGTTGTTGTAATTGATGCATTTGTGGTTGAAGTCCTTGTGGATGTCGTCTCAAAGTAGCCATATGTCCAACAATTGACCCAGCAATGTATTGTGGTGGCCCAGCATGCATCGCTTGGGCATGTAGTGGACCTGTACTATGGCGTGCTATTGTATTCATTCCATATGCATTCAAATTTGCTACATAAGCGAAAACAAATTATTTCTTAAATTAAAACCTACTTGAAATTTTTTGTAAATAAAAGAAATTCTCCGATAATCGCATAATCCATTTAATTATGCTGATGGCATTAATAAGAATCAATTTTTAATACTGTTTTTTTTTTGTTTTAATTTTGAGTTTAATTAAAAAAAAAAGTCAATTTGCCATGATAATCCAAAACCCATATATTTACATTTCATAACAAAAATGAAAATAAAAAAGATATTTTTTACTCACATTGCATCATCATCGGTGTTGTGCCACTTATAATGCTTGGTGCATGACTTGACATCATATTTGGTGGTGGAACCAGCATCGTACTAGATGTATGTGAAATATTTGATGGACCCAAATTGCCATAAGGGCTCGGACTTGGTGTGTATGTTGGATAAGTGGGTTGCTGTATTTGCATGTTTTTATTTTTATTTTTAATGCGAAAATGAGTTTATGCAAATTTTAATAAAAAAGAGGCAAAAAAATTGGAAAAATTAACGAAAATTGGATTATGTATATTCAAATATTTGTTCTTTTTTTTTGTTTATGATGATAAAAATAAAGTACTCACGTCATGTTTATTTACGTTGTGATGTATGCTCGAGGGTAATGATGTTTGTAAATCGATATCTGCATCAATTTCTGAAATATCATCTGAAAATCCATTTGGTAGTTGGGTATCGCCTGAATTTGAATTTTTATCAACTTTTGTATCATCACTTGTATCACGTCGACGCTGTACAATAAGTCGTCCAATAACAAGAATAAGACAAAAAACAACAGTTACACTGACAATCCCAATCAAATACCAGTAAAATCTTTCTTGATTTTCTGTTTAAAGAGAGAAAAAAATTACATTATTGAGAAAGGGAAGAAAAAAAAGTTGAGTTAATAAAAATTCTCGTTCGAATAAAAGTTCAAAAAAATAAAATAAAAGATAAAAAACAAATAAGAATTGGTTGTAATCGAAGACATGGAAAGGATAAGTGATATGTTAACTCAATAAATGCACACAGGTTATAAAAGGACATGGCTATTGAATTTAATATTATTACATTTTCAAATCAAACAAAATTATTTTCTATTATTTGTTATACAAGAAGGCATGTTTTACTTCTTTATAGATATAATAATACAAAAGAAATAAAACAAAGGAGAACATGCTGTTAGAAGATGTTGAATTAAATTTGTTTGCTTGCATGCTACCTCTTTAATGTTTTTTTTTTACGTTTTACCAACTACGATCTTTCACATTTATAACACACACAGACAAATTTGAACAAATATTTCTACAATGACAATGTAAAAATAATATGCAATCACAATCGTTTTATCTGTAATTTTTGACTCACTTGTAATTTTATAAGTGTATTTTTTGTGATTCATGTAACTATTTAATAACTTTAACAGGTAACTTATATTAAAAATTGTCTGAATTTTCCATGAAATTTCTACTAGAAGAGCATAACAATTCAATTGAATCAAACGAATGTGTGGTTTCAATTTGATATGAGACATGCAATTCAAATTAATTTTGAAGCGGAATTTCATTTGAAATAATTTAAATTGTTAAATCGAATCAATTTAAATTATTTCCTTATCTTAGCAGGATCCTTTGAGCACATTGAAAAGGTGGCAGTTTTTTCAGAATAACTGAAAATCGATCTTCAATCTTTTTATAATACTTTTATATTAGGTCACATCTAAAAATGGAAGTAAAGGAAAACGTCGCTACAGCCTTTCCGGGCCATCGTAGACCCATAGTTTCTTCTGAAACTATATCTTATTTTCATGCGCGGAGGTAGCCTCATCATTAGAATTTTTGATTTTCATATAAAAAAATAGAGTTGCCGAACAACTTTTGGTTTAAAATACCGGTTTTTCAACAAAAATCAAAAAATTTCCACAAATTTCCCGGAAAATCAAAAAAAAAATTATATCACTAAAATCCTCTTAAAATAAGCTACAACTTTGCTGAAGACACCAAAGACCTAGGACGAACTTGAAAAAAAATTTTTTTTCCATACACATGAATTCTCTTATTATAATACTTTTATATTAGGTCACATCTAAAAATGGAAGTAAAGGAAAACGTCGCTACAGCCTTTCCGGGCCATCGTAGACCCATAGTTTCT
>LN483621.1:0-26763 GCA_900002565.1 Culicoides sonorensis | reverse complement strand
TTTATATCATTTAATGAATGGTCACAGTGTCAAATGTTAAAATGATGATACAATTATTTTACCATCATAATTTTGGGAAATTTGTTTCAAATGAACTTCAAATAATTATATTTAAATGGAATTTGAATTGATTCTTCGAAAATTATATGATAAGATATATAACATTTAAATTTTTGACAAGAATTAGCACAAGCGTAAAATTTATCGAATTCGCGGAAAGATTAAATTATATTGTTTATTCATTATTTTCATTTTTATTCAGTTCAGTAAAAAAATAATATTTTTTTTTAACTTGTGTTTGCCTACTTCAAAAATTTGTTTAAAAAAAAAATATAAAAAAAATCATAAAAAGTGTGCCTTGTCCTCAAGAAGTTATTAACTTCTAAAATAAACTTTTATGAGGAGGGGATGGCTAACTAAAAAGTAAAAAACAAGGAGTTTTCAAGCAAAAAAAAATATTTGTGATAACAGCTTCACAAAGTTTTTAAAAGTTGAATTTTGAGTATTAACAGGAAGTATAGTTGTAAACACCTTAGGTTTTTCTCACATCGCAAAATCAGACTCAATAAAAAATTCAACTTTTAAAAACTTTGTGAAGCTGTTATCACAAATATTTTATTTTGCTTGAAAACTTCTTGTTTTTTACTTTTTAGTTAGCCATCCCCTCCTCATAAAAGTTTATTTTAGAAGTTAATAACTTCTTGAGGACAAGGCACACTTTTTATGATTTTTTTTATATTTTTTTTTTATCTTTAAGGTGAAAAAAAATCTTGCAGTTAAAGAAACAACCAGATACCAGGTCCCTTTAAAACGTATGTTTTCCATTAATTTAACAGAAAACACTAAAATTACATAAGAGGAAAAGACAGAAATACCAATTTAAAAAAAAAGTATAAATGAAAATCTTCCATTTATATTCTTATATATGTATGTAATGTGCTTGAAATTGAAAGACAAGAGAATGAAAAAATTATTTTTTTTCTTATTTTGAAATGATTTTAACACACACGTTATATGTTGAATCAGATTATTTGGTAAGGTGAGACATGTTTATACATAAGTTGAGAAAAACAGAGAAATATTTTTTTTATAATGAAGATCCACTTAGTTCACTGAATTGAATTCCCATCTGTTTTAAAGTATAATAATGAAAATTCTTCAATCACAGATATTTTTATATCAACACATATATGTATATGATATGAATGGGAAGAAGAATTGAAACTACATGTGATGAGATTCAATCAGATGAAAATGTAACTTGAATCGTGTTTTTTAATGCATGTAATTCGCATATGAATATGTGTTTATAAGTGTAACAAAAAGAAGAAGAAAAATGGAATTTTATGAAAAAAAAATATTGATAATAAAAAAAATAAAGGTAAAAAAATATAATGTGAGAGTAAAAGAAACTTTTATATAATTTTGCAGACATCCGTTGTGAGTCTTCTAACAAATGTTTGTTCCTTGATTTTATTTTTCATTATTATGTTTTTATTCATGAACTTTTTTTATCATTGGCATCTTATTCATATGAAAATAAAAAAAAATATTAAGAAAAAAACTTTTTAAGAGAAAAAAAAAATTTTTCATTAAAAAAATATTCTGAATAGTTTGTGCATGGAAAGTTTAATAATTTAAATGCATTTGCTGAACTCATCTTATAATAATAAAAGTGTAAACTTCCGTAAAACTTTTTTTTCTTAATATATTTGTTCAACAAGCTAATTAAAAACATAATTTTTCATAAGTTTTTACTTATCATGATTTTTTTTTTATAATGCGTCTTAGAATATATTAAATTTCATAGACGATAATTACATCATATGAAGTTAAAGTGATCATCTTCACTGTGAGTTAAAACGCTCTGTAAACTATCCACATCTCTATACACTGATTTTTTTCAAAAACGATAAAGAATGAAATAAAATTTTAACACCTTTTAAGGTTTTGTATGCAAAAATCAAAGGCCGCAGTTTGTCGGGTCATGACCGGTCAGTGAAATTGAGAGACATTGTCAACTTACAGTGTTGATTTTAAAGATGTTATGAGAGTTTTCGCTATATCTTATATATTTTTTTATTTTAATAGACTATGAATCATTCACATTACTTTGTTAAATCGTGTCAAACCAATAATCTTAATATAAAAACAAAATTTACATGTCATTCTACGCTTCTAAACATCCCAAAATTCCAGGTACATGAAATGTAATATTCAGAGAAGACTTTTATTGAATTTATTTTTGAATTGTTTTTGCTGAATTTTTTTTTCCTATGAAATGAATATTGAATGTTAACCAATTCATTTGATGAATTCAACTTATGTGATGAAAACAGTGGAAAATGTCGTAAATTTTTAAAACTAAGCGCTTGTTAACATGAATTCATAATTTTTCGATATAAAATGGGCCCCATGGTCCATGTAAGAGTTAAAATAAAGGTAATTTTTTTGTTAGTTTTCTTCTTTTTTCATCATACAAATTTAAGTGCATCCATACGTAAAAAATTGTGTTATGAGTAATTTTATCTCTATCTAGTAACTATGAACATCCAGACTTAATGTCATCTATATATTTATATATTCATATTCGGAAATAATAATAACAGAGAAATGTGTTTTTATGATGATTATTATTTAACTTACGTGATATAAATATATAAGCGTTCATCCATTCAGCAATAAACCCAATTGGTTTATGTGTTTCATCTTCATTTTTTACTGTAATTTTTGATGTTGTTGTTGTTTTGTTCCAAATACGAATTTTATTGATGTTTGTGTTGTTATTATTATTTCATTGAAGACGAAAAATCACCATTGTTTATCAGAAAAATAAAAATAAAATAAATAAAAAATAAAAACAACGATACACCGGGGAATCATGATATTGTTTATTGAATTTTTTTTCCAGTGTAATTCAAAACCAGAACAAGCAAAATAGAGCAAAAAAAAAACCATATAAAATCATTTTTTATTCGGACAAGGATATAAAATATCACATAGTCCATTGGTGATGTGATTCAATGATGGTGATGTCGATAGAAAAAATCAAAGATAAATTTGTTTTTTTGATACGATACAATGCATACAAGTTTTCATTTTGCTTTTATTAGAATCACCATAGAAGCCACATGATGTAAGTTGATGTTTTTTATTTTATTTTAATGCCATGATGATGACGATGATGATCAAAAAGTTATTCATTCGCATAAAAATCAGTAGATATTTGTTCAGATGTAAATTCAATATAATAATATGATTTTTTTTTTAACTTTTTTATTTTTACTAAGGATAAAGTAAAGTCAAAGTAAATGAATATACTGCATGTGATGAAATATCAAGAAATTTATAATCAAAAGTTGATTATTATTTATATTGAAAGGAAAAAGTACATAAAAAGAAAATGATTTTCATATGAAATTATATTAGTTTTATGAACTTTACTTTATTTTATATACAAAGTTATGTAGATATTTATTTTTTCTCAAAGCATTATCATTTTAATATTAAAAGTGAGTGAAAAGTGCATTGTATTCATTATGCGTTTTTATTATAAATATTTACAAAGTTAAAAGTGAGAAGATACAGAAATAAAGTTTTTGATCAAAAAAACTTCATTATTTACAGTGGAACAGGGAAAAACAATTAATAAACTCTTATAATGAGAAAAGTAGAAATGAATAAACAACTAAGAGTGAATGATATTTAAAGTTTGTAAATGATGGTTTTTTACTGTACTGATAATAAAAGGAAAAAAATATCATTTTAAATTTCTTGAAATTGAATCTAGGGAAATTTAAAAAAATTGGAAATTCTAACCACTGGGCGGTTTAGAAAAGTGCATTTCGATGGGACTCGTTACATGTTGAAAATTTAAGAAATTTTTTTGAAGAATTCCACTATTTGATTTGCCATATTGAGTTTTTTTTGAAAAAACCGCCATTTTGAAAAAATCAGACAATTTGGGCTTTTTAAAGTTTTAAGGCTCTGGAGCGTTATCCCTGAGCCCAATTCCTGACCCTAATGATTTAAAGTTCAACAAAGTTCAGTAAACAAAAAATTTTAATTAAATTTTAAAATTTTTTACCGTTTTTAACGGTTTTTCAGGCTTTGGAGGTTCTGGAGCCTAAACCCTGAGCCTCAAAACTATTGAGTTTTAAATCATCCTTAGGAGTTTTTCTATCAATTAAAAAAAAACCCGACCTCGCTCTAATGGACCATTCCGGAGTTATGGATAGCGATCAGTGGTCAGACTTACAGAGTATCATAGTGTCAGAGTGACAGAGTGACGGCGGACAAACTGTCTGTAATAGTGCATTTTTTCTTACGAAATGCATTTAAATATGAACTCTGTAGAACAGACTGATTGGATTATTGATTTGATCCCACCAAGTATCGCTGAAAGTTAATTTTGTAATGTTTTTTAAGGAAAAAAATTAGTAGCAAAAAATATGTAAAAAAAGACAAAAAATGAGAAATTCTAACCATTGGGCGGTTAAGAGAAGTGCATTTCCACGGGACTCGTTTGTTTGAGTATAATAAAGTTATGGAGGAACGTTTTAAAATTTTTCAAAAAAAAACAATCAAAATCGCGGAATTATTCAAAATGTCGGAATTTTTCAAAAAAATTCAAAATAGCCTCAGTTTTAAAAATGATTAAATTGTTAAAAATAGCGGAAATTTTTTAAAAAACTTCGAAATAGTAGACTTTTTCAAAAATTATCAAAATGGCGGAAAATTTGTCAAGGCTCTGGAGGTTCTAAAACCCAATCTTAAAGCTAATGAGTTAAAGTTCATTTTAGTAATCCACATTACTATCCAACAAAAAAATAAAGCAATTTCTAACTTTCTTTTAACGGTTTTCAGGCTTTTGGAGACCAATCTATGAGCCCAATGTCATAGCTATTTAGTTTAAATTCATCCTTTGACTTACGAAATCACGGAACAACGGAGTGACGCCTGACAAATGATCTGTAATAGTGAATTTTTTATTACGAAAAGCACTAAAAAGCCTTTAATGACCTGTAACTAATGTCAAGAAAGATTCTGAAAGTCTGAAAAACACTTTTTTGAGGCTGAGAAGGTCTTTAATGACGTCGTTTTTCGTTATTATAATAACTCAAAATAAAATTTTAATAATGAATTGATACAAGTAAAAAATAACACACAATCGCCTGAAATATTCTCAAATTACTGTTTTACCACAAAACCTATGGAAACCGTTAATTGTGTTTCAATCATGTCCATTGTTTCATTAAACCAGGAATTTCATTAAAAATTTTTTGAAAAGAAAAAATGTTCAGATTTATTTTAATTTCGAATTATCATTTTCGCTTTAACTGCATTCGTACATTCAACGATTTCACTTCACTTACACTGTAAAATCTATTCAAATTTAAAACAATGATGCATTTCAGTAATTCTCAGATATTATTATCATTATTATATTTAACATGAATTACACTTGTAACTTGAATAAAATTTAAATTTTATCTGTTCTTGATAGGATTGTGTCTGTTCTGTTATGAGTGTATTCCTGTTCATGAGAGTGAAATAAAAATGGAATAAAACGCTGTCACAAGCTAGATTTTAAGTTGCAGAAGTAATTGCAGTGGGAGTTGAATTTCCGCTTGATGTCTTTTTATGATGATGATGATTGTGATGGAAAAAAACTTGGTTTTGTGTTGCAACCAGGTTCACGTAATGTATTCATGTAATACATTAAAAAAAATTAAATCACTTAAAATTTAATTGAGATTTAAAATATTTGGACACATAAATTTAAAGCTGTTTAATTTCAATGCTGTTATGTCTTTATTGATTGGATTTACAATGTAATTTCACTGTAAACGCTTTTCACACAATGATTCAATCAATTTGTATTACATTAAGTTACAATCGATGATTTTTTTTTCGTTTTTTTAAATTAAATAAGAATACTATCAGTTTTTCTTATGAACTTCACTCATATTGCTCGTTAATGAGTTAAAAAAAAAAGATAAAAGGGGATTGAAGAAACAAGATAATAAGAAGCAATAACATGTGGGTTTGTTTTCAATTTTGATACAAATTCAATATTTTTTTCTGCACAAATGTACATAAAACCGTAACCTAAAACTAATACAAACTAAAACAAATATAAAATGTTATAAGATAAGCGTTTTTCTAAATGTATTATTTTCATATATATGTATAATGAGATGTCTGGAGAGAATACAAAATATCAAATTGCAGTGATTTTTTGTTTTTTTGTTGTTGTGGTGGTGGTGGATCGAAATGTGAAGGCAACAATATGTACAAATTTCATATAAAATAAAGATGAACTAACAATTTTTTTTTATATTAGTTTTGATCTTAGCTTTTTTTGTGTATGTGCAGTGCATGTGTGTGTCTAACAAATTATACCTTGAGAAATTTTCTTCTAAAATGGAAAAAGTTTTTAAATCAGAAATACACAAAAATATATAAAATGTATTATAGCTCTAATTAGTTTACTCAAGTGGTTCAATGTGAGATGTGAAAATTTTTTTATTTGTGTGTATGTACATTAAAGAAGCAAATGCAAGTGGACATTAAATGTTGAATACATTTTATGAATCTTTTTTCTTCACAAAATTTATATCACTTGTATTTTAAAGTTTTTTCAAATTCAATAAATTCAAAGGAATGAAAAAAAAAATAAAATGGTTAAATAATGATAATGATTTTTTAAGGATGAGGCAAAAGAAAAGTACCTTACATACCTTCTAAATTATTGTCATCACCTTTGATTCGATCTATGACATCGAATCCACCCAGAGTAGCAACTGTTGAAATATCGGAAAACTTATTTTTACTGGGACCACCTTGAAGTTTTGGGGCCGGTGGAATTGCCTCATTTTCACGATAAAATTGATCATCGTCATACAAATCGTCCTGATCTTGTTCCAAATCAATTTGTTGTGGTTCATCCGGCTCTGGTGCCGTATCATAACGATCTTTTAATACTTTTCGTGGTACTGGTAATGAAAAAATAATACAAAACAAATAAACATAAAGGAGATAAGACTCACATAATACATTGAAACATAAACAAAAATTTAATTATACTTGTTTTAGTAAACTCTAATCGATGTTCTGAAATTTTGTTTCAAACTTTGTGTATCCATACAGGATTTTTGCTAATATGTATCATCAAAGTTTGTTTGTTTGGTATAAACAACATTTGTTTATCCGATAAAAGGGAGAGAGATTAAAGAGTCAAGTGAATATCAAATTTCAATATATTTAAATATTTATTATTTTAATTTGACTGATGATACTAAAACGACCCCAATTCTAATTTTATACTGCATTTTTAACCCTAAAATCTACTATACTGCATCTAGATAAGTTATTTGTGGGTTTTGAGGTTAGGAGGTTGCACGTTTTCAATACAACATTTTAGATTAAAATATTAATTTCAAGTGGTCTTGTACCAACATTCAATAAAATTAAAATAAACTTTTATTTAATTAAAATTTAGATTCAATTTCATCACATATTTTTGTTGTTCATCCTATTTCAACATAATGGATTATGAATTATTTTAGGGTTTTTTTTGTGCATATGTAGCCCAAAAACCACTTTAGACAAAATAGTGAAAAGCCTGAAAATTGAAAACCACTGTATTGGAAAACTTTAGCAATATTTAATGTACTGTATCTAATTTAAGCATCATTTTGTTTGTTTACTTTTTGCTTTCAACCAACATGCATAAATGGGAGTGCATTCAATAAAATTGTGCATTGTTGTTTTATGCAATGAATATATGAAAATTGATTTTTTTTTTACTTGAAATTTACTGAAAATTGAATATGTAACTTTTATAATTAAACTGCAGGAGGGAAATCAATGTCGAATTTAAAATTAATTTTCTTGTCACTTTTTGATTTCTTGGAAAAAAACGGAAAGAATTAATTTTTATTTGAAATTTCGTTTCAAATATTTTTAAGGACCAATATTTAAATAGATATTAAAAAATTTCCCTTCAGGTCATTGAAAGTTATCTTTTGTAAAAAATGCTCGTGTAAATTAAAATTAAAAAAAAAAATCTTCAAAAGAAAATTAAAAGGAAACCCACATCTTCTGTCAAATCTAGGTCCCATTGGAAATAATCAAAGTGAAGATAAATTTATAATTTTTTTCCATGGAAATGAAAAAAAATTCTTTGGAAACAAAATTTGTATATGATTTTATGTTCTCATTGCTAAACATTCATTTGCACTTGTCATCAGTTTAATTTTTTTTTTGTACAGAATAACAAAGAAGGAAAAAGTCATGACATTTAAAACTTACCACATGTATAGACAACTTTTAAATATGGTGATAATGGCTCTTTGCATGGACGACCAAATGTTGAACTGTCAGCTGAGAGACTACATCGTCGTCGACCATGACAAATTTGCATCACGGTTTCCGTGGCATATGAAGCTAAACATGCTGTAAATTTTATAAAATGAAAAAGAAACAAAAAATATGTCCCAACATTAATTCAAAACTGCTGTTCTATTTGATTCAATTATGGGAAATGCCTACACTTACTCTCCTCCCTTGTACCCGTACTCTGACTACATTGTAAACTTTCATGTTCGGTACGTCCATAGCTGGCACTATAAATTGCCACTCGTGAATATGGATTACACACCAGCTGAATAACATCATTTTCACATGCCACTTTACTGCGAAATTCATCTGAAAGTTAAATTATGTCATTTTTATATGAAAATATATTATGATATGATGGTCATATTTCACATAAATTATTTTTTCTCTCTCTGTTTCCACTTTACCTATGATAGTTAGCATATACATTTATAAATACTTACATCTAAAAACTTTTTAATCATTAACGCGTACTTATCAAGGGAATAAAGTTCTTTGATGTAAGTCATGAGAAAAGTAAAGAAAAGACATGAAATAAACACGAATTAATGATTCAACAACATTTCAAGCGTTATATCATTAATAAGTAAATGTCACAGACTAAATTGGGTGTCCATTTTGTGACTAATGTAATTAAATTACAAAAAAAATACTGATAAGACAAGATTAATGAAAAAAAACCGTCAAATATCAAATAATTCTCGACGATTTTTTTATATATTCAATTTATTTTTGTCTACCCAAAGTAGATTTAAATGAACAACAATTTTTGTCACATTAATTTCTTCTGTAAATATTGGAGTGCAGTCACTTTTATGTAAAAAATTATTTGCTTCACAGAAATGACAAGTAAAATTTTATTTTTTACAGAGAAACTCGGTGATAAGGCAAAAAAGCACAATCTGTTATGCTTTTATCCAACCTTTCATCTTCTTGCTGTTGAGCAATGACGGAAAAGGCAGTTTTTAATTTCTATTTTTCTACCTCATTTCTTGAAAATTGTCTTGTATCAACTTTACAATATTTATGTAGAAAAACGCCTGTCTGGCTGACTATCTTCGATGTTTGCACTGCCTATCAAAGACATTGTGTAACGATACGATTTTAGAAAATGACAAGATTTCTAGTTTCAACGTGAAATAAATGATATTTAGTGTAAATTTTCTTGTGAGAAGGAATCAAGGAAGATGCTCACTTATTATTTCATGTTAAAATGTGTCACTTTTAGTTAAATAACGACTCTTGTATCAACTTTGTATAAATATCGTACATCAATTATTAAAATTGTTGAAATTAAAGTGACAAAAACACATTTTATATTAAACTTTTAACAAACAACCAACCGTCTCCATTTTGACATGTCAAAAAATCATTGTGATTGACACACAAATAAGTGATTGAGTTGTTATGTACCAAAATCATCGTGGTGTGTGTGTGTGTGTGTTAATAAATCACCTATAACTGTCTAAATAAAACATTATCCCAACTCAAAAGTTTATGTTGACTGTTTTACAGGAGTACAATAAAAGGAGCCATAAAATCAAATAAACAACAAAACGAAACAATACAAAATGGAGAAATAATAACAACAAAATGACACATTTCGTATCAAAACTTTGTAATTTATCTTTTTTTTTATATGTTCTTTTTGTACTAAGAAAACTGTGAGCAGTGTAGAGGAAAATTGTCTCAGAGGAAACATAAAATTGCTGGGAAAATCTTAAAATTGATGTTATTTATGTATTATAAATTTTATTGGATAGCTGTCTACCGTACAAATACACACACACACACGCACACACTTTAAAAGTTTATTTTTTTTTATTAAATAAAAATTTAATACTTACACGGTCGACATTTATACGCAAGTTCAACAAATTTTTGCTTTCCAGGACATGGATCACCTTTAAAGTTTTTAGGCAGTGCTAAAAATTTGCAATGCCGCTTTTTCTGACACGATTCCACCACAGTTTGTAAAAGTGAGTACTGAAATGATTTGTAAGAGAAAAAAAAAACAATAACAAAAAATTAATATGACTGAAAAGTTTTTTGTATACAAGGAGTTTCAGATGTAAAATTTATTGTTAGTCACGTCTAGATTTATGTTAGTTTTTGTGTTGAATTATTATTTACTCTGCTTTAATTTAAAATTGTTGTTCATGATTCTCTAGACTATTTTAAACGAACTTCAATTAAATGAAATATATTGTTTTCACTAAATTTGGTACAAATTCAACAAAATTTACGATGATTTATTGTGCGTAATGGCGTAAAAGGAAATAAAAAATAATCGACTTTAATTAGAATTGGCTCTGAATTTTTTTTATAAACGTTTTTTCGTGGAACCAAAAAATATATTTGTACAAATTGTTGAACAATTTATTGGCTTACACTTCCAAAACACACCTTTTTAATTCTTGTTAAACTAAGGTAAATAAAAAAAAAAACTTAAAGCCAAGAAAATTGATAGATTTGATCAACCTCCGTCAATTCTAATTAACCATTAACTTGAAGCAAGTAGTAATTTGGATTTGTTACGCATTTGTGATTATTTATTTTCACAGAAAAATTTTCCATTGAAATTTTATTGCCTTATACATCGCAAAGTGATACAGTAAATAGAGCACGAAAATAAATAAATATAATAAAACAAAATGAAATTTAAAATGTACCACAAACGTGTCTCCTTTTCATTTTCTTCCAATATATTGATTTATATGGATCGTATTTTATTATTCAGTTTTTTTTTATATTTTTTGTTTTTTTCCTTACTTTTTTGATTCATTCATATGAGAGAAAAAAAAAGAGAAATAAACTGAACGATACAATTTTTCCCGTTCCTTCAATGCATAAAAAAGAACAAATAGAAAGGAAAAGCACAAATTTGTTGTATAAATGACAAATTTCTAGAATGCTGACGTAGCTCATTCATACTAATGTTTCACATAAAAAAATATTGTTTTGTATGCTCAATTCACTTGAATTTCCTCTCTGCTAACAAAATATTCCTTCCAACAAAAATAACTTTCACATTCATTCCGTTATGTGTTCGATAACTCTCTACCCCAAAAAATTTTCAGTTGTACTTGGTTATATTTCAAAATAAGCAAAATTGCTGTTTTCAAATAAAATTACTTCACATACTGAAAGTAAAATGGAATATTCAACAATATTATAGAATAGAATAAAAAAATGTGAAGAGCAAACAAAGATAACTATGGATAACAATGAAATGAATATAAAACATTATCGAATTGTGGTGAATGATAAAAAACACAGAAATTCAGCTCGAAACCAACATATAAAAAAAATACACTACACTTTTTTTTCCTCATAAAACTAGATTAAAATATTGTAGGATTTCCTTTTGATTTTTAATTGAGATTCATTTGATGATTTCTCATTCATTTAAATAACATGATCAATGAATGTGATTTAGTTAAAAAAAGGTTTTCATACAAATGTTATAAAATAAAATGTACTTTTAAGCTGATATGCTAAAAAAATTGGCAAAAAAAAAATAAAATATTCAGTTCCCATTAGAGACACAAAATCTCGATTATGCAAAACAAGTGATAAATGACACTGATGAGTGTCCTATAGCGATTACGATTAGACGACATTCCTTTCACTCATTTTGATGAACATTTTTTGCCTTAATTTGACATGATCTTAGATTATCTAAGAAAATAAAAGAAGAAAAGTAGAAAATTTTTAGGCAATCTGTTTTTATTTCCTTATCTGTTTACCAAATTGTGACCTTCACTCCTTCGTCTCGTAAAATGTCAAAGGATATAAAACGATTTTCGATTATAGTTATGTATGGCAATAATAATGATAATAAATTTTAGTAGTGCATCAACATGTGATTTGGTGTCCAATATAATGATAACACACTCACTTAAATTAGAAGATTAAACACATTTACATTGAACACCTCCTTAGACATCGTTTCAGATGCCTACCTGTATGAAAATTTACTTAAAATATTGAAGTGAGAATTTGAGGTATCCAACAAAGGACAATTTAATAAACATTATTTGTATCATTATTATTATTATTATTTTGTATCTCATGAACTATCAATTACTTTTGAGTCATTTAATAAAGATGTTACTTCAAACATTTGTATGCTTATCATTAAACGAGATCAAGTGTGTGTCTATGTTGGCCATGAGTGGTTTGGCTGAAATTCAACTGATAAAACGATATTTCAAGTGGTAAATGAGAGAAAGAAAAGCAGTAACAAAGCAATTATTTTACTGTGCTTATAGCACAAAAAAGGGTTTCAAAACAATAAAAGGATTTAAAGTTAAATTTATGAGATGATGATTTGATCTCTAGAGAAACGCGTCAAAATATACAATGTTTTAGGTTCATTTTCTTCTCAAACGTTTTCATTTATTCTTTGCTTTATCATTTAGATTATATCTTCTCTTGTGGTTGTGGACATATAGTAGTTTAGTTTATAAATGAATATGATAATTTGATAGAGAATTTAAGATATTCAGAGAAAATGACAATCAATTTTGAAGGAACCCGCATGATTTTCTTTTTATAATGAAATGTTTTTACAAACATGGGTTTTAGTCAAACAATAAAAAAACATGAAGGAAATTCTTCAAGTTAAGGAAGATAAATGTTCATTTAATATTGTATTTAAAGGATGAGTAAATTTAAGGATATTTATTTACATAAAAATATGTTTTGTAAGTAAATTCCTTTTGAGTCCCATGATTTCGAGGAAAAAATTGTTTTTGTGAGCTCTATTCAAAAAATATGAATTGTAGAAATTTTTTTGATCGCTTTTTAAAATCGCTGTGAGAATCATTAACATCAGAACCTCCTTGTATCTTGTTCAGATTCATTTTTTAATTTCGCTTTTTGTTTCTAGCTTGTTCTGGGTATGGTTTTGATGTAATAAAAAATCGGTTATATCTTGATATCATTCTTTCTTATGGCTCTATTTGCTTGATAATATATGGAAATTGATAGATCTGTTGAGTTAATACTGTAATTAAAAATGTCGGTTATTCGATTGATTCTGCTGTTTTGTCTGGAATGGACTTTGCTGTTTTTCCGATGAAGTTGGTGCCAGTGCTCATACCTTCAGCATTGTAAATTGGTGGATATGAAAAGCATCGTATTACTTCACAACTATGCACAAGGAATTTATACACCTATGGCTAAGAGATAATTTGTCTCATGACAGAATTGCTCGAGCTTATCCAAATCAAGATCTTTCCGACAACTCATTGCGTTGAGAATTTTAGCCAATCTGGTGGTTAGTCCTGCGTCAAGTTCAAGAGATTTAGCTACCTAGAAACTTTCGAGAGTACGTGATTAAATCTTAAACCGAACTTTACAAATTTCAATTACTTCAATTACTTTAATAACAATAATCATCTCCTTAGAATCATTTAACCCAATTGAAATAAGTAAAAGATGAAATAAAATTAAATCCAAAACTTATATTATTCAATAACAATAAAAAGTGCACAAGACATGAAAAAAAGAATAAAATTCTTTTACCATTGCCTTATAACTTTCAATAAAAGTAAATAAACTTAAGTATCATATGAGTTGATCTTTTACTTGTTTGTATGTTTTTTTTTTAATAAAACATAGGATGATGATGCTACTTATTATTATTATGATGATACAAATAGAAAAGGTAATGTAATGTAAGAAAAATAATAAAAGGTCTATAACCTATAACAATAAAAATTGATACAAGTTGTCCATTTATCTGATCTTACTTTTATTTCACTTATGTTTTTGCCCCTTTTTACCTTCAATTCTTGTGTGTGAGTTTATGAATAAACTCATTCCATTTTCCCAGTAGTCATTGAATTTCATGCAATAATGATGCTACTTTTATAGTTTGTTTTCCTTGGTCTCACAAACACACATGAAATACCAAAAAATTTTATGTCGATTATGAATATTTTAAATCATTTGTATGGTCAAATCCATTAAGTAAATGATATTATGATTCCTCATTTTCCCTTTTTTGGTACTCTCTTACTCGGAATAAAGTACACGTAAATAAATAGAATATGTTATCGTTTTTACTTCAGATAATGACCAATGTTATGAAAATGTTGGGGTAAAGCATGATTACACCTGTATTCTGTTTATAAACATTAAAATGGGTTGTGTAAAAGCATGTCTAAGAGATGTAATTTGTGTTTTTGGTCAAAAAATAATATTTAAATTATACAAAATCCTTAAATGAGTGTAGACAGAGCAGTAAATAATACTGTGGTCCATTATATGGGTAAAATGTTAAATAAACATCTATATTTTTGGTCAAGTTAGCTATAAAAATGAAATGAACACCAGGGTGTCCATAATAATAATCAATTTTAAAAATGAAGTACTCAAAAATAAGTTTTCAATTGAACAAGACACCCCTTAAAACAATTTATGATAAGTATTTTGTTCATTCATCAATAAAACATGCCTAAAAACCTTTTCCTCAAACGTCTCGTTATAAAACGTTTACAATTATTTGTTATCCAATACAAACAAAAGTACAAATGTTAATGGTTTCTCGTACTAAATATATTCAATATATCCTTTCTCATATGAGTCGGAAATACACACATATAGAGTTAAGGTTAAGGATATTTACTAGCCACAAGCATTTAAACAACAACCTTTTCTAATAACCAAAATCTAATGGTTGTATAAAGTTAGAGAAACTAAATGTCTATATTATTATTATTATTTTCGTGTTATATTTCATTGCTTTTAAGTGCAAAAAGGTCTCTATGCCTCTTGAAATTATTCAGGGAAAAACAGGTAACGTTTTATTTCATTTCATATTCATTCATTTATAAATGTACTTTAACTACTTTCACAATTTTAATGTATATAAAATGTTGATGATGATAATAATAAGAGCAAAGATAGTGTGCTAGCCAAAATTTATTCATGACTTTATGTATGTGTGTCATTGTATTGTGTGTGTATGTCATTATCACTTAAATAGAATCAGCGTGGCCTAGATTCATTATTTTAACGTATTGAATGGATTCATGTACAATTAAAATTGTTTTCTATTTGGAAATTAATAAAATTCTCACATTACGTTTTAACATAAGAAAATTTTGTATGTGTATCGGAAATGAAATTTATTTTCTCTTTTGATTTTATATGTTGACTAGGACTTGTGATGCTGTTTTTTGTGATTATTATGTATGTTGTGCTATTTGGCTGTTAGTTAACTTATCGTTTTGATTCAATGTTCACGGAAAAGTGTTAATTGTTTTTTCATTTAAAAATTAGTTTTATTTAAATTAAGTTATTTGAACAATGTTGTGAAGTAGGTCAAATCAGTGATGTTGAAATTTGTTCTTTTCAATTTAAATTAGTGGTGTTTTTAAACTTCAAAATCATTATCGAGCAAAAAAATGGGTAGGGACGTGGAACTGTTTACACTCTAAGTTGAAAACGCCCCGCAAATCATCCCGTAGTGTTTGTCGATAACCCCGCAGGCGGTATGAATTTAATATCTTTTAAATGTTATTTAAGCGCATTTTTTTAAAAATGACAGTATTGTGGGCGTTAGCGATTATGGATTTTTCAGCGATTCGCGTTTTTTTCGCGTTTCGCAGTTTCTCGTGATCCTCAGTTTTTTCGCAATTCGCAGTTTCTCGTGATCCTCAGTTTTTTTGCGACTCGCGCTTATAAGCGGTTCACTGTTCTTTAACGGCCGTTTTTTTATTAACCCCGTAAACGCCCCGTAACCGCCCCGCAAGCTACCCCGAAGCATGCGGGGTCAAAATTTTACAAAATCACAATTAATACAATTAGTTTTTAATTTTTTTTCTAGAAAAAATCAACATTCAAAATAAAAAGTTAACAAAACAAACCGCATGCGGGGTTATCGCCAAGCATTGCGGGGTGATTTGCGGGACGTTTTCAACTTAGTGTTTGAGGTAGTTTTAAGTAACAAACAAATTTTTTCGCAATTAAATGATTGAAAACAGTTCTCTGACAGAATTAAGCTCTATAATTAATGTACAAAAGTTCTAAATTTGTGAGTTATTTTGGCGGATAGGTGTTATCAAGGTCACGCTAGGCGGTAACTCGAAGCTTTTGATATTTTGCTTTTCTTTTATTTTTTTTTAAATTTATGAACTTGTTCTATGTGTGTATGGGTGGTCTAACTAAACAAATATTTTCATTCATAATTTCAGGTACTTCAGTTAAAATTCGTTATTAAGAAAAGCTCTAAGTTCTTCCTTGATTGTTGAATCCTTTAAATTAAAATTTCTCTTAAAAACCTTATTTTACATCATTTTATATCTTCTCTTCTTTATTTATACTTTTTAAATGATACAATGATGAAACGAATCCTTTGAAACTGCACTTTCTATTTTAATTAAGTCTATTTAATAAAATAAAAAGCTTTTATCAGATTTCATACATACACAAATGCATCTCATTTGTAAATTGAGTATGAATTTTTTCTAATGTTAAAATGGACTTCATTAAATTGATTAAATTTACCTTTTTTTTTATTAATTCTAAAGTTCATATCCATAAAATTTTCATAAAAAAAAACAAACAATGTTTAACCTGACTTCCTGACTCTAATGTGAAAAATATTTTTAAAAGGTTAATGTGCAAAAAACTTAACTCTTTCGAAATTCTCTTTATTTAAATTCATTATTATGATTATATATTTTTTTTAATTATAAAAGTTTATAATTATAATGAAAAGTTGTTTGCATAACTTTCGAATAAACAAATGAGTTCAAATTTTTATCCCAACTTTTTTTGTTGTCGTTAAAGCACGAAACATATAAAGCACTTTAAACTTAAAACTCATTAATTAAAGCTTTGTGATTAAACCACACAATGTACTTGCTTTATTCATCTCATATCAAATAGAGAGACCTTTGTCTTCTTCTTTTATACTTTCATTTCAATATAAAATGTTGGTTAAAGAAATTAGCAATTAGATTATGAGAGGTTATTATAATAATTGCAGTGCAGCAACTTTCTACTCACAGTTTTGCTATAATAAAATAATAATTAAAATAATAAAGAGTCAGTGTGAACGAAAATGGTTAAGCAATCTACGTATATTGGATCTGCAATATGTAGAGTTTATCATATTAAATGTAATATTAGAGAGATTTTTCAATAAAAACTTTTTCTTTGATAATAGCATGCTGTTTTTTTGTGTTTTAAGTATAGAAAATGAAATAATTTTAATGAATGAATTTCAAATTAATTTCCTTGTTTGATGTAAAACAATAAATGGATCAGGTGACTAATTTTTTGAAAACTGTCACAGTTTAATCTGTGGATTATTAATTTTTTCCACAATAAAAACTTATTTTCAAAGATTAGCATCTTTAATTTTAAAGGGAAACTACATCAAAAAGAATAAAAGTATATTCATTTGAAAATGTCCTTTTAATATATTCACAGTAATTTGCTTTGATTTATTCTCTTTTAAAAGAAAATTTCTTTTTTTTTACTTTAAATAAAACTTTATCCTTGAATTGAATGGTTCAATAAAGGAGAAATCAAGAAAAAAATGAGAAATTCTAACCACTGGACGGTTTAGAAAAGCGCATTTCGATAGGACTCGTTTCATTGATTAAAATTAAGTTTTATTTTTAATTAATATGAATAAAATGGCGGTTTTTTTTCAAAAAATTTCAAAATGGTGAAATTTTTGAAAATTCGACCTGACCTCGTTCCGATGGACCATTCCAGAGTTATGGGCAGTGATGTCCTCTAAAATTTTTAACAAGGGGTTCGCTAACAAATTGAATTTGAAAAATTAAAGAAGAAATTTCGTAAAACTTATTTAAAGTTTATAATAAAATTTTTTCATAACTCTGTGTTATCAGATACTGTTTGCAATGGTTTTTTTGTGATCTTATTGGAGTCTGCAGTACCCTTTACGTTAAAAACCTTTAACAAAAGAAAGAGCCTGTAATTGAATCAGAGATTTGCTTAGCTTTACTGTCATTATTTCAAATAAAGTTTTGATTTATCATCGACTTCGTTATTTGTCTAAAATAATATTCATTAGACCAAACCCCTTCTTGCACTCTGCAGAATTTATTGAAATTCAGCGATAACAGAAATAAATTCATAATTTGATTGTCCAGTTTTTGGGCGTTTAGCAAAAATATTAGTTAAAAAAGTTCTATATATTGATGCAAGTTATATTTCATAAAAACAAATAAACATCATAACAAGGCCGTTCGAATTTCTAATACACTTTTTTACTATTTTACGTTGAATTTCAAAAAATTTTCACTATTTCCAGTAAAATTTTGTTTCGTTTTTATATTAGATTATCATTTTATATAAATTGGGGTTGAAATATAAATTTTAGAAAAATAAATAAGCCTTCTGATAATTCAAACAAGAAATGAAATATTCGAATAATATGGATAAAAATATGCTTTGATTCAAACAATTACACAAAATTTTTTTTGATCTAGGTAAACATTTTAACAAGGGGTTCTCGCGAACCCCTGCGAACCCTATGGAGGACATCACTGGTTATGGGTGGATCGGACAAACAGACTTACGGAGTGACGGCGGACAAACCGCCTGTGTAAGTGCATTTTTTCTTTCGAAATGCCTGTAAAAAGTTAAAATGAAAAGCAAAACTATATAAAATATAAAATAAAATAAAGTAAATTTTTTTTCTCTTTCTGTATTTGATTGGAAATATTCTGTCTAATTCAGTTGCTACTGATAAATATAAAAAAAAAATCAAAGGAAAAATAACAATTTTTATATTTTATTCTTATTTATAGTAGTATAAAATAAGAATATTATGTAAAATAGTAAACAAATTTACATCTTTTATCTGTCTCTCTTCGAACTTCATCGTCTTTTGTCATATAGCTATATTGTGTGAAACTTTTTCTCAAGCAAGCTTTTTTTTTATAAAATTTCCTTTTTGTTTGATTTGTAATTTTCATGAGAATTAAATTTTATTTATTTTGATTCTATTGAATATATATTTATTTTTGCTGTTATTTGTCACAGTTCAGTAATTGCTCTTTGCTTTTATTCTGATTATCAATAAAATTATTTCAAAAAGCAGTATAAGAAAGATATTTTTTAATACAATTACAAAAAAGTGATGATTTATTTATTTATTGTAAAAAATTTAATAAAATTTTAAATGAAGTATTATTTTTTCATTTAAATAAGGATTTTTGTCCTGTCTGGTTGAATTTTTCAATAAATAAATAATATGAGCTCTTTACTGCGTGGGACTGGGCGATTTAGAAAAACGCATTTCGTTGGGACTCGTTTCATTGAATAACATTAAAATTAATTTTTTTAAAAAATGCTCCATTTGAAAAAGCCGTCACTTTTAAAATTTTTTGTATAGTTCACCATTTTGAATTTTTTGAAAGTTTGTCAATTTTAAAAAAAATAAGCCAATTTGGTCAAATCTGCGATTTGAAGTTTTTGACCGTTTTCAGGCTCTGAAGGCCTATTTCTAAATTAATAAGTTATAAATAATTCTTATAAGCTCTTATATCTTACATAAAACACTCGACCCATTCCGAAGGACAATTCCGGAGTTAATCAGAGCCTCCTAAGCTTAAAAAACCGTTAAAAATTTTAAAAAATTGGTATTATATTCAATGAAACGAGTCCCATCGAAATGCACTTTTCTGAACCGCCCTGTGATTAGAATTTCCCATTTTTTAACACAAATGGAAGATGAATGCTGCTTCTATAGCCCTGAATTCTTATTGGATAGACTTGCCTTAACCCTGATAAAATGTGAGACTGCGACTTTGGAACCGATTCCATATTTTTTATGATATCAAGTCCATCACAGATATCATAGATCAATTATAACAATTATAAAGAATTAAAAAACCATAAAATATCGGTAAATAAACCTGTTTCAATAAACTGCAATAAACTTGATCATTTAAAAGTTATCAAAAGAGTCCTTACTTTTACTTATTTTTCACGTTATTGAAATAAAATATTATTTTTCTCCATCGTACGACTTTACATTCAAGTCATTACAAATAAAATAATAATAATAATAAAAATGTTTCGCTGTGTTAAATTTTTTTTTTTTAAATGTTTTTTTTTTTATGTGTAATCGTGTAATATAAATTAAATAAATAACACAAGTTTCTACTTTTGCTTTTAATTAAACTTTAAAAAGTTCAATGTTGTTGAAATGAGACTTCCCATGAGACGACCAACTTTTTATTTTCACCATTTTTTTTCCTCACAATACAAATATTGAAATATTATGTAACGTAAATGCACCGCAGGTCTATTTGATAAGAGAAACATTCTTCATATTTGAACGAAATTAAATTTTCGTTAAATTACGAGTGAATATGGATTTAATTGAGTTTGAAATGAGTCAATATGCATTTAATTTATGTTTAATGTTGATGATGATGATATTTTTTGGGTTGAAATTGGAAGTGTAATAAAAAATTTTTTTGCTTCCCTTTGGAATGCAGAAATATTTTGTGTATTTTTTTTTCGATTCACATCAATAAAATTTTCATTAAAATTAAACGATTGTGTTTGCTCTAATTGATTTTTATTAGCATTTCCTGCATTTTCTTGGAAATTCGGGTAGCTCTTGTTATTGTGAGTCAAAATTGGTCTGCACTATTGTGATAAAAAAACATTCAAAGTGAAATAAAATTACAACAAAGTTTCTGTTCAGTTTGAAATGTCATACAAACAGAATAACAGACGCCTGAAGGATGATAACAGTTTATAGTTTAAAAATGAGACAGGTGCTTGTTTGAAGTGGAATTAACGGAAATATGAATGACAATTCATTTAAAAGCAGTGTAGACTTGTTCAAAAATAATAATATAAATATTTTAAGCCAGACAGGAAAATTTAAAATAAAAATAAAAATTAATAGTCTTGCACTTCGTCTTACACACAGAAACTCATGATAAAATTAATGCTTCACTTTTAAAATTTAAAACTTGCAAACTATTTCATTTTTCAACATAATATTTACTTCCAGCATTTCAATTTATTGTATTTATTACTGTAGAATTGTGGAGCTTAGTGTAGAAAATAACAAATAACAACAACAATGATGCTGTTACTGTTTCTTGAACAATAAATTATTGTCATCTCATTTTGATATTCTATATTTGTCTCGAAAAATAGGAAGTTTATGATTACGGTAATCATATATATTTGTTCTGATGCTTGCTTGCCTTTAAATAAAGCATTTTATTTTGAGGGTTTAAGGAAAATTCAGTGATAAATGACAGAAGAAATCTGTTTGCGAATCAGAAAATTGTTTTAACGCATGGAATAAAATTTTCTCGCAAAATTGAGTAAATTATGATTATTTCCCGACAGCTTCTCTTTTTTGGATATCATAATTTCATTGAAAAAATTCCCTCAATGCAATATTTTTTTTTCATTCAAAATTTAAAAGCACTTATAATAAAAGGCCTTTTAATTAACATTTATTTTTATCTATGCATAAAGAAAATGTAGTTTGAAGTGATTTTAACCTACTTATGCATGAATAATTTTTAATGAATACTCTACAGTCACGTTTCATATAAAATTGAAGAAAATAACAAAAAAAAATGTGAGCATTATACTCAATAATGAACATCATCCACATGATACTGAGATATATATTGATTTGATCTTCAATTTAGTTTGTTTTATCAAAGTATTAAAATCAGTTGTCTTTCTTGTGCACACTTTGCAAAATTTATGCTTTTGTTTTTCAGAACACAGAATATAATACGAAATTTCTTCATGTATAAATTTATTTATTTGTCTCTGTGTGTCTTGATGAATTTTAAATTTTTGGTACAAACAATGCAATTTGCTTTTTTGATCAATTCAGTGGAAGATTTTCAATTCAAAGTGTTGTTTTTGCTTTCAAAAACATAAAAGGGATAAAATAAATTTTATTCTAAATCAGGGATGAAGCAAAAACGGCAAAATTGGATTTCAGAACGACTTTTCTGGTGTCATGACATGTGATTTGAGTTTCATGGATTCAAAAAACCTTCGTTTTATAAATTTTCGTCTCAGAACTCAAAATTTGAAATTGAAAGAAAAATTTTAACCCAATTCATATCAACTTTAATTCTGATAAATTTTTTGGAAATGTTTCTCTCATTAGTACTCGTGTCCCCTATTTTGCCATATAATCTAGAGACAAATAATCTACAAATAATCATGTTTGTTTTCATTTGAGCAAAATTAAAGTTTATATTCCTTTTATTTTATATTTCATTTCATTTTCACTTTTCGTTTATTTTTCCGCTACTTTTGTACACTTAAATGATTCTTTGTTGCTCAGCATTTCTTGATAAATTTTTTTAAGCACTAAGACAGATTAGTAAAAGTTCATTGCTGATATATTGTGTGGGAAAATTAAATGAATTTTATTGAATTTTTACGTTTTTTTTTCATTTTGATATATACTTTTATTTGACAACAACAGAAAGAATAACAACCATGGTTTATAAAAGATTACTTCTGCCAATATTTGACAGAGTAATAACAATAGAAAGAAAAGACAAACGAACGTGAGGTTGAGTGAAATGGATTATTGTATCATTAGAAAATAAATGATAAAATGTCACTAGAATAATGACATGAACAAAAAAAAAAGAAAAAAAAATATACTGTTATCCTTTTTTTTTTCTTTTAAAGAAAATAATAAAAAAATAAGAAAAGTAGCTATAAATAAAAAAAAAATATATAATATTATGGTGTGTATTAATGAGATCGATATTGGATGTGACAAATACAAGGAGAGATTTTGAAAAAGAAAAAAAAATAGAAATCGACATTCCTTTTTTTTATGTTATTATTGGTGATAATGTCCTTCGTCTTATAAATTTGTGTCTTTATTCTTATCTCACAATTCTTCTTTTTTTTGTGTTAAGAATAAGTGAGACCATTTTTTATTATGATAAAATGGACAACAATAATCTAAAAAGAATGAGACGTGAATACCCTTCTCAAGATATTTTCAACACCTTTGGCTTTTTCTATTTTTGAATTTTTAATACACATTCAGCTGAAAACTGATTTGAACACAAAATAAAAACTTTTGCACTATTATGACTTCAACAATTTCTTATTGTGCTTTGATTTTGTGTGTATCATAAGTTTACATAAGATTTATTTGAATGTCAAATAATGAAAAAAAAACAGATTTGTCCTTAATGTTGTTTCAATTGAGTATTTATTTTCTTTGAATTTTTCAATATGGTCTCCATTGTAATTTATATAAAACAAAAAAATAAAATTATAACAAAAAACTTTTTTCATTATTAACAAAAAATATTTAAAAGACAGTTCCTTTTGTCTATTCAATTTAAAATATCTTTGTTCTTCAATCATTAAAAATCTTCAATGACAAGAACAAAAGAATTATTTGTTTTTTTTTTTTTTAATTAAAATATATGATAAAAATTCATGAATCACATTTAAATTCTGGAAAAAAAACGTTAAAATCTCATTAAAATATGTATATTGAATTCATAAAAAAAAGTAACATTGTATTTGAATATGACATGTGTTTGGTTATAAGCTCAACATTGTACTTGATTCTGTTATTATTTTAACCCTTTAAAGCATGACATTGATAAAATTCATTTTTTTCGCTTAGTGTTTATAGATTGGATTTTCGTAAAAATGGGAAATTCTAACCACTTTAAATATTTTCGTCATTTTGAAATTTTTTAAAAAACCACCATTTAAAAAAAAAATTGAAAAAATTGGACATTTTTGGCTTTTGGCCGTTTTCAAGCTCTGGAGCCTAATCTGTGAGCAAAATGCCTATTCCTAATCTCTGCAATAACGAGTTAAAGTTCATTCAAATCATCAAATTTTAACCATTTTTAACGGTCTTTTAGGCCCAAACTCAAAACTAATGAATGAAACTTAAGAGTTTTCATATCCAATAAAAACTCCCGACCTTGTTCCGATGGACCATTTTGAAGTTATGGATAGCGAACAGCGTCAGACTTACGGAGTATCAAAGTGACAGCGGACAAACCGTTTGTAATAGTGCATTTTTTTCTTACGAAATGTACTAAAAATAGAGTGGCAATCTTTAGAAAAAGTAACAGAAGGTTCTCATTTAAACGTTCACTCGCTGATTTGCCAACCTTTGAGAATACTCGAGCGTATTCGGGATTTTTAACAATTCCACCTTCGAAAAAATTAGTTTCTTGGTGATTTTCTGGCAACCCTAACAGGTCCCAATGAGTTAAATAGAATAAAATTTAGTATGAGTGAAAATTTATTTTCAATTTTCCAACATTTAATACAAAAAAAAATAAAAAATTAAAAAAGAAAGTCAAGTGTAAGTTTCAATTAATTTTGTATATTTATAATAGAAAGACAATGTGATATATTCCATTAAAAAATTTAAAAAAAAAAACGAGAATTTATACAATCTGAACAATGTCTGCAATTACACAAAAATAAATTAAATGCTCATTCAAAGGTTCTCTGTTTAAATGGTGAAAAATAAAATGAATTGAACAAAATAGCTATTATAAAACACATAGAATATAAAATTCTATACACAGCTATAAAATTTCCCACTTAATAAAATGAATATCCAATTGGCAATGTATTTCATAACGAGTAAAATGAGAAATTTTTGCCTGTGACTACTTTGTGTATATGAATTCAAATGGAATGGCATAAATGTGCAATGTGAGCTTTTTTTTGTTTTATGAAAATTTATACATATATATTTTTAAAATCATCGAAACATTTGAACATCTGCTGCATTAATTTTCTGACAATTTTCACTAAATATTCAAGTGAAATGAATGCATTATGCACAAATGAAAAAAAATAGTACGAATTCTGTGCATAAAATATCCTGTTCATACCAGACTGAAAATAGTTCATTATACAAGTATATAAAGGATATGGATTTTAACATGAATGTTATTCAATGGAATGTATAAAATGAGAGAATGCCATAAAAAAAGTAGAATAACATGACAGGTGATCGATTAGAGATTTAAATTATATTTAACTGATTTTAATTTAATCTCAAATGATCACTTTTTTGTTTGTATTTGTATTCTCTTAAGAAAAAAAAATGTATTTCAAGTCTTAAAATACAGGAATTGGGATTTTAGTATTAAAGCCGACCACTGTTTAAATATCGTAAATTGTATAAAAATGGAATAATTTGCCCATCACACTACACTTTTCTTCATTCAACTACAGTTTATACAGGAATTAATTATGCAGAAAAATTAACACAGAATTAAATTGAACATTGAGGATAATATTCATTGAGTGTGTGATTTATCTTGCTTTCATCTTTTTTTTTAACACCACCACCACCACTTTTTCATCCTATCTTTTTTTATGTCAATTTATACTCCGATGTAGCTGTGCCACTATCATTATTATTATTATCATAATAAAAACCGTTGATATCCAGAATTTATCTTTTTTTAAACTTGTCTCTGTATCATATTGAAATAAGTTTAAAATGATACAAAAAAAAACCTTTTCATTTTCCTTCCTTACAGATATTTATAGATTTAAAGAGCATTGTCCAGGTAGCGTGTGATAATAACAAGGTACGAAAAAAAAATACCTTCATATTGAAAGGTGTTCAATATACAGGTAAAGAATGGTCTGTGTTTGGCATGTGTGTGTTCTAAAAATCCATTCAATTGTTAAAGGGACTTAATACTAAAAATAAAATAAAAAATCTATCTATGTCTGATGTGTTACGTTTCTGGCTTTGACAATATTTTTCAATAAGATACGTGATGGTTGGATCCATATATAGATTTTTTTTTTATGTGTGTCATTTTCAATATTATAATATTAATAAAATAAAAGGAGTGAGAGAAAAATAGCATCTATTGTGTTATTATGATATAAAATTTATATTGGTCTAGTTGGAAATTTATCACATTTGAATGCATTGATCAAAAAAAGGCTTTACATTTTTATGTGAATAAATTTTATTAGTTTTTAAAAAAATAAAATGAAAAAAGTCCAGGAAGCACATTGTCAGAAAATAAAAAATTTTAAATATTTCTCCCTATTTCATTACATTGACAACATTTTTAAATGAAATGAAATGAATTTTAGAAATTAGATTATGACACAATAAACCTTTTAACTTGTCATCGTTGATTATCAGATATTGGATTTTGTCAACAATATTTCGATCTCAATTAAAAGTAAAAACATAAACTAACCTGTAATGCACTAGGCCAGGAACATGTTTCTGGCGGTTTAATTTCCACCTGTGTCCCACTATGAATTACATCTGAAATTGCATTAGTTGCTGCTGCTGCTGATGTTGTTGCCGGACAT